>JAQFXW010001860.1:0-14024 GCA_034693945.1 Dendrobaena attemsi
TTTTCAGCTAGATTTTGTGGAAGACTTGTGAAATAATTATTGAATTTATTGGCCATTGTTTCGTCATCATTGATCATTACCCCGTTGCTATCCATTATATCAATCCTGGATGTTTTGTTATCTGTTTTAAGAATAGATTTTATAATACTCCACTGATTTTTTAAATTATGATTGTGTTTGAGAAATTCTATTTCATAGTAATGTTGCTAGGATTTTACCTTTAATGCTTTAAATTTATTTCTATTTTATGAAATTGTTCTTGTTGGTTTGATTGGGTTGCTTAATAAGTACAACGATATGTATATTGCTTGCATATAAGATTAAGGGCCACACGCGTATCCTAAGCATGACTGACAGCGAAGAATGTCGAATAAAGACGTTCGAAGGTGGATGCAGTGCACCAGAAATAACACACAGCCAGTTATAATGGAAATGGAGTTCAATTGCTTTTGACAAATCCGTGGGATGGACAGCAGATTGATTAAACAGGTCGTCGTCGGAATGATGGATCGGATTGGGATTAGAGATTGACCCAGAAGAGAGACTTCATGAGACATCGGTAGAAACTGGACGTGTGCAGTGGATGAATGAGGTGGCTGAGAGGATCAAAGCACGCGAGAAAGACTGCGAGACAACCATTCGACAGCAACGGACTAGGAAACCATGGACATGAAGAAGGAAGAGGAAGAGAAGAATGTCCAGAAGAAACGAAGAAAACTAATAAGGAGAAGAATACGCGAAGGAAAAGAAAACAAGAAGAAGAACGCACTGCATAGAAGGAAATAAAAAGAAGAACTGGAATGCCACGATGAATGCGAATAAGAAAAGAAATGGCAGAAGAAAACAGAAAATAGGACAAGAAGAATACCAAGAGGAATGCATAGAAGAAAATAAAATAAGAAGAAGAGAAAGCACTGGAAAAAGAAAAGAAGAAGAAACCTGTCAAGAACTGTCGTGTCTGTTGTCAATCGTCCACTAAGCATGAAGGGACCGACCAGTCGACCCTACCCCCCCTCAGCCATCCACCGCCTCCGCCGCAGACTCATCTGAATCGCAGATGCTGCTGCTGCTGTTGACTTCTTATGATCTCTCGACTGCCCCGTCGTCACGATTTCGTACATGTCGATACCGTCATGACATAATATGAAATTGCTCTCCATACATTAGTCCCATTGTTCCGCCGTATTGTATAATGTGCTATGTAATGTATGTATTCATGTTATGCAACGTTTTACGCTCGTCAGAAACATTTAGGCATATCGAAGATTTAGATGAGTTGTCAGATCTATTATAATATATCACTTTATATTTGTGTGTGTTAGCATTTTGCAATAAACGAGTAATCTATTATAAGCTTAATCGCGCATGCAATCGAACATAATATGCAGGAGAGGCTGATAAATAGTACTCATGTAGCCCATGTTACAAGCATAATTCATTCATGTACACCACATAGGCATAATATTATGCGTACTCATCCATACTGCAATGTACAATGTATACATATATGAACTTGTGCATACGAACATACATATATACATACACATTAATACACGCATGGTACATATATACTGTATAATATTATAAGTTATATAATTGCATAAGACAGTACGAATCGAAATTCATGTCAAAGGTAATTTGTGTCTTTGCTTGCCTGAAAACGACGCATCGGTGAAAGATGAAAAGATGGTTTTTCTTGCATCAACCGCTAAAAGCTTAAAAGCCAGGATAACTCAGTTGTCAACGGCTATGTCAGTTGTATTTTATCTTAAAGATATCATGATGCTTTTATATATTATGCTGTATGCCTGTATGCCCGTGCCTGTCTAGATATACTTTGGTGTGTATAACTTCGTCTGTGTGCTGTCCATGTACTTTGTGTGGTCACTTTGCAAGCCTCTCATTTGGAGTCTGCAAATCCAAGTCTAAGCCTTTGTCTCTGGAAATTTTCCTCTTTATTTCTGTCAGTCGCTTTCATACATTACTTTCGCTTAGCCTGGGTTGGGAGCGCTTCTGAGTAGATATCTTGAAGGAGCGCTATATAAATTTGAGCTGATTGATTGATTGATGTAGGTTTGTTGTCTCGGTTTTTGTTAATGTGTCAATGCTTGACTGTTTTTCTGCACACCTGTTTCTATAAAATTATTTACATGTATTGCTACTACAAATTACGCTTCTATATGAACGTACATGTATGTCTGTCCATTTGTGAGAATTTGTGAGAATGTCCAGAGACAAAAGAGTATTCGTCTGTATACGCACAACTCGTATGTATGCCTCTGAATTTGTGAGAATTGTACTGGTGCACTGGTGCATTGTCTCGTTGATCCGTCGAGATTTAATGCATGCTATTATTTAATCATTCATATCAAGTTGTCTAATTGCAGTTTACAGGGCTCAGGGATTATCGGCAGCGGACATTGGGGGCAAGAGCGACCCCTACTGCGTCCTCGAATTGGGTAATTCGCGACTACAGACGCAGACCGAGTACAAGACTTTGACACCCGAGTGGAACAAAGTCTTCACGCTGTGAGCTCAACGTCTCTTATTAGATTCCGTCTCTTAAAACGAACGCGATACGTAATTACTTGCAGATATCGGCTGCTGGTAAGGCGCCTCTTTCGGGGCATAACAAAAGCGCAGAATGCTCTCTAGCAAAAACTAATGTAGGCCTATATGTGCGGGGATAGCCATAGGCTTTTAAGTTCCTCTTTAACCAAAAACTGAGGGCGAAGACTGTGCCATTGTAGAAAATGATGAAGAAATGGCGTCGGCGAATGGGAACGTTTTAGGTGCCACGTCTCTGGCAATTCGAATCTGCTCCGGTTGTAAACAATGGTCTATGCTGCAATTTGCTGCATGCCTCGGATGCATGAAAGCAGCTATACCTAGAAAGCAATCGAAATCACTGCCATTGATTGCTAAGAATCGATATATTTCATGTGAGAATGTTGGCCTATGTATGTAAGTATGCATTTGAACATTTATATAGCGCCTGTAGTAATATATTCCCCATAAAATCTAAATGTCGATGCTCTTTAAGATTGATGTCGGTAGTTCGGATAGCCTTGTCTTTTTGTATAGGCAGCGGTCGGTCGATGAACTTGCACCTGCAGTGCAGCCCTTTTACTTGTGTCGACATTGACGTTCCATTTCATCTATTCGTGTTGCAATTGTAATCAAATGTTTGAAGAGCTCTATTTTTGTATATTTTTTTGTCCATCTATCAATAAATCCATAATAGTTTGCTGTATCCCGCTGGCATGTTTCCTGCCATAACGGCATCGTGAAATGCTTTTGATTAGATTTGATTTTGGTTTGTGAAATTGCAGATCTGTGCTTGACATACATTCTGTCCTCAAGATCACAATTTACGACGAAGACCGCGACAAGAAATCGGAATTTCTCGGCCGAGTGGCGATTCCTCTGTTGCGGGTGAGACTGCATGGCCACTTCGAGGCCCCCACATAAAGGGGTGCTGTGGGTGCTGCAGGGACCCGCATTTCCGGAAGTAAAGAAAAATCTGATGATGACTATAGTTTCTCCTAAGAATTCATTTCTTTTGTTAAATGCAAGACATCGCTAGTCGAATAGGTCCCTATCTCCGTCTTTCCTACGTGTCATCCACTTGGTCTTTCTTTTTGCTTACCAGTATCCGCCCATCCACAAAACGCTGGCTATATGCCTGTTTCTCTGCAGGCATGTCCTTGTATCTGGGACCCTGTCTGTCTCTGACACTCTCAATGCCTTTCATCTAGTGCTCTTGTCAGGCCGCTTTCTGATGCAATGTCTCGACGGACTGTCTATCGAGATTGGTCTCTTGACGATCGGTCTATTGATGACTTATGGATGGTATACACCAGCACCAATAGGAATGACCGTACATCAGATTAAATGCTTTCTTCTCTCAGGAAATTCTAATGTTACTTGCGTGCAGAGAAACTACAGCACGTCTGCCTTCGTTCTCCTTCTCCTCCTTCTCCTCCTTCTCCTCCTCCTATACATGCTTTTGTTCCCATTCGTCACCTTTTGACTTCCGACTCCTTTGTTGTCACGTTTTCTTTAACTCTTCTTCCACCTTCTATGCTTGAATATTCTTTCCAGCAGGCTCTAGGTTTCCAGAGAGACCTAAGTTATTTTGTTTTTGAACGTTTCTTCCAGATAAGTTAGGCCTTTATTTTTCGGAAAACTTCTTCCAGGTAAGTCACATGTATTTATTTCTTAGAACTTTGCCTACATGCATGTACATGTATAGGCCTACGCCGGAATGTGTCAGATCCATCAACTTGCTGTATGGTAGTAGGCCCTATAATAAACTAATTTATTTATGTCCATCTCCATTGTGCGATTTGAGCTCATGTAAATAGCGAACCACGTAATTTAGGCTCGTACAGTGCGACATTACACTAAATTAGACGACTTGCGCAGAAGAATATTGCGACGAACATATCTGCAAATTGATCGGGTTCTGCGTTGTACGTGTAACCAGCGAGACACATGAACACACGAACTTCGTGCTCCTTAGTCCTCCTTACACGCGTAATATATCTAATCTTCCCGGAGTTTCGCTTTGTACAAGCGTCGTCTGAATGCAAGGGGACGAATCTACTTGTCACACGGCGGACATTCACTGCCAAGTAATTTCTGGATCTGCGTCGTTTGCGTCTTCGCTTATATTATAAGACGGTCTTTCTTCTCTTCTGTCCAGATAAAGAACCGCGAGCGACGATGGTTTGGCCTCAAAGACCGGAAGCTGAATCTGGCCGTCAAGGGATCGATCGAACTCGAATTGGATCTCGTCTACAACGACGTAGGCAATCCAATAAGCTCCACGCAATTCCGATATACACTCTTTTCTTGGTCCATATTGTGCTACTCGCATACAAGCACCAGACACGAACACATAGACACATACATAAAACACACGCCTACACATAGGCGTTGTATCCGCCATTTTACATAGATCTATGCTCTGTATATAGGCCTACTTGTACAATGATTAACTGTTGTATCTGGCTAGAAGTTGGCGTCGCTCGGGTTTTTCGCATATACGCAATATTTTACTGTCTCCCCCGGACTTATTGTTGATATCGCTGAGTTGTTCGCCGGGGTTGGCCATGATTAAATATTGATAAAGAGTAAGCATTCAGCTTTCCCAAGTTGCACCATGTAGTTCAAGTCGCCCGGGTTAACCGGTATTTATTGTAAGCATACATCAATTTGAATAGGCGCAGGTCTATTTCCATACTGCCTTCTATATTCAATGCGTATCTCCTATATTTTAAGCGGACAACCATATGTGAAGCTGGGTCTCATTTCATAATTAGGTACAAACTGGCGCCTAATCTATTGCGTTCCGCTGGTTATGATAATTATGTAATACAAAATAATGCAGAATTTCGTATAAGTTTAAATAATTAAATATGTTGTTTTCCTTTCAATCTCCAGCTGAAAGCCGCCATGCGAACGCTGACTCCGAGAGAGGAAATCTATATGAAGCCAGAACCACGATTTAAAGTGGCCGTAAGTATTCGTTCACTTGAAGAGATTTCGAATGATAATAAAGTGCATAGGCTACTTTTAATGACTGAATGATTAATTGAATGAACGAATCAATGCATGACTGAATTATGCTTTGAATTTGCACTTGTTGTATGCATTAGAAATGTTAAAAATGAACTGCCCAATTAAAATAGAAACTTTATGAAGAATCTGCTTTCGTCTTCGAACTCCTATAAAGTTTCTTACTTTACTTCAATCAACCGGTTTAACCCATACCCTTTGCCTTTGTCTTTCGGCATAACTTATGTAGCCTCTGTTCACGGTTTCCCAAGATATTACGTCATTCACTTCTTCTGTACCTTACCCTGATTTGCCTTGGTGTAGTAGGCTACGCTTCTTCTCTTTTGCAGTTGATGCGAAGCAACATAGAGAGAGTGGCTGCAATCGTCGATGCCTTTCTTCGCCTGAGTAGCTTCGTCGACAGCTGTTTCAACTGGAAACGAAAGATTAGAAGTAGTCTCGCCTTCGTTGTTAGTGTTCCAATAACTACTATTTCTTCACTTTGATTCTGCAATTAGTTTTCTAAAGTGACCAATTCTTCAAAAAGGCTGATTGTGTATTCTGGTTCATTTGCTGAAAATTTATGAGCAGAAGCTCAATATAATAATATATGAGGCTGATTTATATAAATAAGCTAATTTGTGCAATTGGCTCATTCAGCATTAATATGACTGGACTGAATATTATATTGGAACCTACGGATTCGTCCAAATTTACCTGAAGTGACTAAGTCACCTAAAAGGTTGGCTGGTATAAAGCCACGTGGGTGTGGTGGTGCAGTGGATAGTCGAAGTCTCGCGGCCAAAGATTTGCGGGTTTGATTCAGACCTGAACCACTGCTTAGGAACCTTGAGTAAGTCCTTCACTCAATGCGCTTCGGCTTGTTCGTAATCGTAATCGTAAACTCGTCACTTCTAAAGCGCTCTGTAAAGCTAAGCGCTGGGCACTAGCTAATTCACGAGCGCTGTGTAAGTCAAGAGGGTAGTCAATGAGAAAGTCCGTGGTGGTCCGAGGTCGAGTTCCAGGAGGTCAGGGCAGAAGGAAGAGCAGCTGTTAGGGCGGGTGTCGTTTAGGACAAGGGTTTGGAGGGGAGAGTCAGAGCAATCAGGGTATGACAGCCTGAAGAGGTGAAGCTTCAGTTTAGATTAGAAAGCCTTAGGGGTGACAGATAGGGGAAACTGAATCAAGAGAAGTCGGGTGCTTGAGAGGGATGAGAGAGAGGATCAGAAAATTTGCGTAGTTCAGGAGGAGGGTCATTCCAGAGACGAGGTGCAGCATGGGAAATGGCTCGGTTGGAGAATTTGAGATGTTAACTCCGACATACTTCTGGCTGTAGTCGGGACCTCTTCTGGGTAGTGGTGGACTTGAAAAGGCCGTGTAGAAATGTATGAACGAAACTGAATTAATTTAAAAGGCTGATTTTTTTCAAATTAATAGATTGCATAATCCGTTAGGCATAATTATTCATAAAATCTACTGCAGCTAAATTTCAGAACGTCAGAACTTGCGAAGGATGTTTTAAGCATTGAAATGATATATCGCCATACATTAGTATATTGCATTTGATTAAGACATGATTTGAAATTATGATTATGACTGGCCATACATTAGTATGTTGCATTTGATTAAGACATGATTTGAAATTATGATTATGACTGGCCATACATTAGTATATTGCATTTGATTAAGACATTATTTGAAATTATGATTATGACTGGCCAGGTCTTTGTGACCGTTGTGTGGAATTTTGAGCTCTACATGATTCCGATGACTCTTCTGATTGTCTTCGTGAAGAATCTGATCGTCATTCAGTTGGAAGGAGGATTCTCCAAGGCTACCAGAGACGCAGAGGTACATAGTTCAATCAATCAATCAGTCAAAATTTATATAGCACCCCTTAAATATCTCTACTCGAAGGCGCTCCCGACTCAGGCCAAGAGCAAGTAAGTAGACTTTATGGGATCAAAGAAGAAAGCTCAGTACGTCCATTGTTTTTGTTCTTATTCAATCATTGTTAGTTCAGTTGCTTTGGTTGGTAGTAACATTACCGTCGCTGTTATTTCTGATTCTGTTAATGTAGCTATAATTAGATCTATATAGTAGTATTTTCAAGATATCCGATTCTTAAAAGCCAATATTAACACTCTCCATTCATCATTCTTGGTATCTTTATAATTTCTATTCTGATTATCAGTATAGTCATCGTCGTAATAGTCGTCATTGATTGAGAAGATACATGTAGGCCTCGTATTCATTTTGACTAATTTTACATGTTTTAAAGAGCAGAGCACGGTGCTGGAAGTTAGCGTTATAACTAACTTGCTTGCTTTTTCGATAACCAAAGACCACTATTTTTTGAGCGGCCAAATATACCATATATTCCTGATGCAATTTGTATCTTCAGCAAGAGTTCGTTGATATCGACGATGACGACGAAGACGATGAAAAGGACACGAAGGTAAATTTCTTTACGAGGCAAATAATTAGACTAAAAGGCTACAGATTACATGTATAATGGTTAAATTGAATAAATTCTATCGGAAGGGTTAACTACTAGATAAGGTTCGATTAGACCAGATCAGATCAAACTATATCGGAAAACATAGTTCTCATTGCCGCCGCCATTCGCTCCGTCGCAGCAAGTCGCAAAGCTATCGGCTGCCAGCAAGTCCTTTCTGCCACCAGCGCCAATCCAAAAATCGAAACCATAGCTACATGTAAGCTATCGATTGCTAACGACTTTGTTCACTTAGACCTGATAGTCTTTATGGCCTACATATATAAATAATACATATATAAATATAGCAAATATATTCATAATTTTACAATAGTAGTCTTTAGTCTTTTAATTGTCTTTAGTCATTGCGTTTTGTTTCATTCGTGATTGCCACGTTCGATTTTGACAAAGACGTTGGCAGCAATATTGCCTGTATGGCTTGAGTCAGAGTGCAACGGACAAACTATACATCAGTGGACTTTGTATCACTAATCAGATTCGGACATGCTACCTGAGGTGACGCACTTGCTTAGTATTCTGGCCTTGCCAGTCCCAAGCCTGGAGAAAAGAGGATGGCGACGCTAATGTACTTTGTTGTCACACAGTGTCGGTAAACTGCATGGTCTTCTTTTTTCATTTCGGAAATTTATATAGCGCCCTTTCAGGGCACCTACTCAGAGTCTTGTTCTGCCTGCAGTTTAACTGTAGAAGAAATTGAGAAGTTGATTTGATGTTTGTACGCCCAGACTTTTCAAGACAAAACCAGACGCATAGGCCTATATTGTATTGTATTTGTGTATTTCAATACAGCCTCTTACAGACCACTACTACTCAGAGTCGGTCCCGATTACAGCCCGAAGGTGTGGCGAAGTTTTACACGCCGAAGCGCTTGAGCAATAAATTGTGAGTGAAGGACTTGCTAAAGGTCCCTACGCGGGGGTGGATTCTAACCTGCAACCGACCTTCACCACTACACTACCACGTCCCTAAAGATTGAACCGAGGCCAGAAGACTTGTGTAGTGGATGTCGTTGGTTTTGTTTATTGAGGATGAAAGGAAAGCTCAGAGTTTGCGAGAGAAACTTCAGTCGGTTCAAGACGTCTGCCTGCAAGTACAAGAGAGCATGGACATGGTTGCCTGCCTCGGAGAACGCGTCAAAAAGTAAGAATCCGACAGGACAGATACTGGAACAAGGTAGAGTAGGGGATGATGTTCGAGCTTAGGGTATGTTATTGCGGGAAAGGTAGGGCATGCACTATAGGATATACGAGGGTGTTAATTCTACGGTTTTTCATTGGTTGAGTAAGTATAGTAAAGAAGAGCATATAACATGCTAGAACAAGGTGAAGCTAGCATAGAGGCAGGTTGAGGTTTGGAGTATTATAGGTTAGGATGTATATCAATTGAAGTAGGATGGTGTGCAATTGTATGGCCTATGTTTGGTTCATTTGCTCGTTATTCATACGCAAATTCAGTCGTTCATTCCTAGCCCTGTCTGTTCGCTCCTTAGATCGAGTTATCTAGTTCACTCCTTCATTCGTTCATGCTTCTTTATCAATACAAAAGTACATATCTATTCTAGGCCCTATTGCACCACTTACTCAGATTTCATGCAAAATCAATGCGCATACTGTCGTTCATTAAAAAGCTGCTAGCGTCCACTCTATTCGATCGTAGTTTTGCATGTTAAGAAGCGTTTCTGCTGAGCTTCAAGCAGAATAGCTGTACAAATAAGCAGAGACTCACATATATACAGATATAGTGTTCTGCTGTGTTTAGTGCCTTCGTTTGGCACGTGCCATGGTTGTCTGTGCTGGCGATGTTGCTGCTCTGTCTGCTCATCCTCGTCCTCTACTGCATTCCTCTACGATGTCTCATCCTCATCTGGGGCGTCTCCAGATTCACGAGAACACTTCGCGTCGGTGACTTAGAACCGAACAACGAACTGCTCGACTATCTGTCTCGTCTTCCGTCCGACAAAGAATTGGTCAGTATAACGTCATCTGACGAGAAAGTCTCCTTCTACACGGTCGCTCAATAATACAAGCACAAATACCATCTGCATCAACAAATGTAATTTCTCGACTAACGATGGAAATTTATTTGTCACAAAACGCCTCAAAACTCACTACTTGAATAAAAAATTATTGTTGTGCACTTATATATTGGCCACCGACTGATCACGACCTAAAATTTCATTTCATAGCCCTAAGTGCGCGGGGGTTATAATTCCGTTATAAATTTATGAATAATAATAGGCTAATAATATTAATATTGATAATACTGATGTTTGTACAACTATATAGGCATTATGCTGGATGTCCATCAATAGGATTAATCAATTGGTGAATCAGTCAATGAAATTAATAATTAACCAATAAATTAACAAATTAGTAACATTAGCAAAATGTTTACAGGGCCCACTCGCTAGACGTTTGCGTAGAATGCGAATATCATTCTATAAGTGCTTCTGAATCGTTGCGTTGATTTCTTTCGACTGCTTACGAACTACACGTGGCACTCAGATCTCTATGATTATTATTATTATTTTTTTTTTTTACCCGAGGTATCAATGATCCCTCGGGATTTCAAAAAATTATATTAGGAGTAGGAATAATGTCTGGAGGGTCAGGTTATTATTATTATTATTATTATTATTATTATTATTATTAAATGCATCGGACGTAAAGCTTTCACTTTCAGTATAGCGTCCATTATCCACATCCTTCAAACAGCATTCGAATTACATTATATTAGTCCACTGCGTATACGTCTATATGCCACTTGATTTCGTTTGGTACTTTCAGTGTGAATATCGCGAGATGCGATACAAGGAATCGCCGATGGTCACAGCCAAGAAGAAGAACTGAACAGAACGGCAACCACCGTTCAACAATCTTCATCGCCTTCCATTCAAAAGGGTCCAAGCGTCAAAACACGAGAGAGAAATTCCAGCCAAGTCTCAGAAGACAAAGACGAAGAATTCATCTGCACTCATTCATTGTGAGGTCGACGAAAGTTGAAATGAGAACAAGTCTTACTTGATTTGCGAATTGAAGCACACATGCAAACGAAGAGAAATGACCACAGAGAAATTCTTCCACAACGATAAATCGCCTATATACATACAACTTGAATCTGTTAGGCTTGATCTAAACGTCGGTGCCAGATACATTTATTCTTGTGCCTCCCGGATATACAAAAGACAGAAGTAAAGCTCCACTACATTCATCTCAAAGTCATTATTGTCACATGATACGTGGAACGTAGATCCGTCGGTGATTTCTGTAGCTTTTTCTGACTCTTATAAGTCTTTATACGGCGCGGCTTGTGCTTTCAGTTGAGAATAGCTCGCAAAAACGACGCGTTCATCCGTAGACGAATGATGATCGAATACCACGGAAAGAATTCGGATAGCAATAGCTATCGAAAAACGTTACAAGCTCAACCCAAATGTTACAGTAGGCCTATACGTTGTATATCCTATGGTCACAAACGGTTGCCTTACAGAGGCAACAGACGAGGTGTTGTGGACGCTGGTCACAAAAACTCTTGCAGTTTGTAACTTTTAGATAACGCTTTCGAGATCATATTATTTAGAACGCTCTAGATTCTGTAGCAACCTGTCGCTATCTGTAGTAGGCATTCGTACGACAGTCGAATTGGCGATTTCTGCAGCTTTATAGTTTTAAAAAGTGGACGTGTAGGCTAATTTTCCGTATGTATGGCTCAGGACAATAGTTATCTGTATTTAGATTGACGTTATTTGGCCTTCGCTCTCTTGCAATTCTGCTCATTTTGTTATTTTCATACAACGAGACAATGTTCTTTAGCGACAGTAGCATCATCCATGTACAAACACCACACGACTTCTTGTACCAATATTATTTTGATTAAACTGAAAAACTGCTTGCAACGATTTCCTCTAATATCATGACGAAAGAAAAGCTCCAATTATGGAGACTGGTCTAATCAAAAATGAATTCTTGCTAACGTCCTTGCAAAACGTTGGAATTAAACATAGGCCTAATAAAATCAAAACCCTGACTAAAGAGGAGCAGGCCTAAAAGATTGGGGTAGGCTCAAATGACTACACCTATACGCAAACGTCTAATTAGGCCTACTTCCATGTTTGCTACTGAAGATGAAACTCTGTTTTAATATAGGCTATCATTATCAGATGCAAACCTCATTCTCATTACAAACAACATCATGCATACATTTAACATTGTGTACAAGCAAGCAATGACGTTTAATGGCAAGACAAATTAAAATAAAATTAGAACATTTCTGGGTCGGTGGCATTGTTAGGCCCTTAAGGATTCAAAGCTCTATTCTAATTAGTCTAGGTTTTATTAAATGATTCTCAGCTCTAAAGTAGCACAAAGACTCAAAGTAAATTATTCAATGAAGTTACAAATTATAATTCAAGACAAATAAAACAATAGTTACACACAAGCTACATGATAATAAGTAAAGAACGATACAGATATCTTACTGCGCTACAGCAAGACTCATGACCTCGTTGACTGGCTTACGGAAGACCAACGACAAGAACTTCTACGTCGGAATCGAGAAGAAATGGGCTTCCAGAATGTACCCAAACTAAGATTGCCAAACACGAGAAGTATAAGGTCATAAAGGACTAGAAATGCACGAACATAAGCTTACGTTCGTTCTTGTGCAAACAAAAGACAAAACGGCAATACCCCTTCTGCTACGGACTACTGTCCCTTTGTTGACTCATGTAAGCCTAATCCCACACGTGCCTACCTCTGGAGACCATCCCGTCGCCATCACCGAAGCGTATGGGCGGACTGTTAGGAACGGACCAATTTGACTAGCTCTTAGCCCCCAATGCTGGCCAGGTCCTAACAATATATACATTCAAAAACGACTGCAGAGTAGATAGGCCATACTCTCTCTAGATTATATACAATCTCTTTGGGATTAACTAAAGAGTATGGCCTATCTACTCTGCAGTAGTTTTTGAAGAGACCGTATGCTCGCACATTTAATTATAGATTCCATAGATTTAGTAGTTCGCGATATATTTATTTAAATTAGTTTTAGCCAGATTGATTGTTATTAATAAGAAGTCCTTGTTGATTGGTCAAGCGCAGTGGCCTGATGACGTGACTATTTAAATGAGGATTAATAGAGAGCTGATTTGACAAAGCGAGGTCACGTGGTATTAATGCTGGCATTCAGGTCAAGGCCGTTTGAATTGATCGCTTCATCATAGATAGGCCATACTCTCTCTAGTAAATTCATTGACCTCGATAGTTAATCCCAATACATATCAATGGTACATGTTCTTCTACCTCGTTCTTGAGAATCCAGACATTTCCGGTTGATGCTGATCACGTGATCACAGTGTCTCGCACTCAAATTGATAAGTTAAACCGATTTGTTTTGTATAATAAAAAAGATGGTAAGTATTGTTACATTTTGTACTTCATTTTAAATGTTAATGTTTTGTTTGAAATTGTGGCAAAAAGGATTCGATTCATCGCTGGACAATTTAGTAAGCGAATAATAATTATGAGATTACCATAGAACTTGAGAGCGTATGGATTTTATATTTTGCTCGTGACGTGTAATAGGCCACTTATATAACGCGGATAAAGTAGTCACAGCTATGAATGGGCTGGAAGAAAAATTGCATAGGTCGATTTAATGAATACAAGAGGGAAATACCGTGGGCAGATTAAGACCAAGCATTCTTCGGGCTCTACCCGAATTGCCGAAATCCAACCGCCGAGAACATGGGTATCTGGGAGAGGTGTCGGTGCACGCAAGTAAACCTAGCGGCATGTAAACTATTTTCGGGGAACATTTAGAAACGGGGGTGGTTTCTTTCCACCATGGCGGAGGAGCTTTCTACAAAGAGTTGTCAATAGGAAGGACTAAATATCGGTAGAGTCTCCACCTAGTCAAAGCGCATGTAAGAATATTATAGACG
>JAQFXW010001861.1:0-14024 GCA_034693945.1 Dendrobaena attemsi
CAACCCTGCACAAATGTTAAACCAGATGGGGAGCAAGTAAACTTAGATAAAGTTTTAATTGAGGAGTAAAATGAAAGTAGATAATTGTATTGAGAAATGAAACCTAAGATAAAACGATAATATTATGTTGGGCATAGTGACTCCTCTGTTCACATTTGAAACCTTTAAACTAAAAACTGTAACCGACATCATTGTGTTTTTCAATTCCTGGAAAAATGTCTTCGGACGTCCATGGCCACTAGTTGGAACATACTCCGCAGGATCACCATTAAACAGCGTTGGCACCTCTGCAGACTGAGTCGTTCCGAATGGATGGCATTAATTCCATTGGCGTTGGATTTCCTTTCCATTGCCCTGGATTTAATTGCTCCGTTTGCGATTCAATTATAGGTTAGAGTCTGTCTTCCAGTCTGCCCTATATAGCAGTGAAGGACAGTATAGATTTATATAGCGCTCCTAGTAATCGCTGACTTAGGCTACTGTGGCGACGTTACCGAGCTTTTCGATACTCGTTAGCTTTGGGCTCCCATAATAGTAGCTTTGGTTTATGCCTTTATGGTCTATCTAACAACAGGGATATTGTTAGATTTATATTCTGCGTGTACAATTATCAGTCTGATTATGTGTCTGTAATCTGTATCAGAGGTGGAAACTTTGATCGTTTAGTGTTTTTTTGCTTTTAGATAAACCAATAAACCTAAAACAACAAGAAATTTAGTTTATTGTTTTTTTTTCTAAAAATAAGATTTATAAAGATTGTTTCTAAACGTTGATTAAAACCTAGAATTAGGACTTTTATTAATGTATTCAAATCAATTGTCATCAGTAATTTTGTGTTTATCAGTCAGAAATTCCAACTGTATTAAATCTGAGTTTGGAGTTTTTCTTCACGTCGCCCTAACTTGGAAAATCTTAAAACCAAAAACCCTAAAAAGCATAACAAACGGAGAAACCAAAACACCAACTTTTCCTTTCCTAAAAGACTTATTTTCCCCACCTCTTGTCTGTACGCACTATCCTGCACAACCTTCAGTGATGAAGCGACGCTGTAGGTTGAAATGATCTTTCAAAGCAATGACTCTATGCTGAATATAAGCGCAGAGCTTCTTCTCTGCCCCAAAGTGTCCTATCAGGTCAATTTGACCTCTGTGACCAAACGATTGTTCATTTGGTCGCTATAGAAACGCAGATTAGTCCATTCACGCTATCACACTCACACACGCACACACGCACACACACACACACATCCACACTCACAAGATGTCTCTACGTTCTCTCATCGTCTTGACCTCTTTGCTCAGGACCACAGCGACCCAGACTCGATCCGCTGCCAGCCTTGGTCCATCTCTTTAGAATTCGCGACCCTCCGTGCTCTTCGCTCAACTCTTTTCTCTCTAGAGGTGCTTATGGATCTTTCTGTCATCTTAAAAGCTATCTTTTCTCTCCGGCTCTTCGCTCTGCAGAAGTGCTTCCGAAAAGCACATGCCGTGAGCAGCGCTTTATAGATTGGCAAAATATTGTACAATACGGTATGTGTTTTATTCTTTCATTTAAATATAACAAGAGTTTTAAAAAACTGGCATAATGAATAGGTCTACAGCCTATATCTATCGGCAAGTTCCGGCTGCACATGCAAAAGAGCCACGAAAAGCTATAGCATTAAAGCGCTGGATTGAAACTGACAACTTGTGACAAGCGCTGAAAGAGGTAACTGGTTTACTTCTTGTCACCCATGGTGTATGTGTTCTTCAACATTATATTATTATCATAGGTATAATTTATTTATTTATTCTTCTATTCATAACAGTTGCTTACAGTTATAGATCTGCTCCGCAGTCTCGAATCTAATGATTTTACATTTACAATGGCGTGATTGTGCATATAAACGATTTTGCAGATAGATTCGCAATAGCGCGAAAAATTTAAACAAAGTATTAATAGACAAAACTTATCAGTTGTTTTTAGCCGTTAATGATAACATCTTGACTTGTCTGCTGCCTGTTTCCTGTTATTAAGTTTCCACTTAGTAGATTTAAAAATAGTAACCAAAAATTTTCTTAGAAAATGTGGGGGGACAAATGCATGGTGCGTCCCCCACTCTCAAAAGTGGGGGATTTGTCCCCCTCCACTTCCCCCGGATCGCCGCCCATGCTTAAGTTCTTTTATTGAACCTCTATTACAGGCAGTTTGCATAGGATTTTTTGTTCTTTGGACCTTGTGAATATATCATGTTTTGAGTTATTGTGTGCTACTTAATCACATGTGTTGACTGCATTTTTTAGTTGGTTCAGTAAAATATTGATTGATTGGTTATCATGAGACGCTGACAAACAGACAGACCGATTTCTCCTCTTCCTACTCCACTTTCGTTTACTTCATCTTTTGCTCTTCTTGTTCATCTGGGGTCTCGGGATGACAGGAAGGAAGAGTGCAGAGATGAATAAGAGAAATACGAGATGCAGCGGTTGCTGTTCAACGATAGGCAGACATGAGGAAACAGATAGAACAAACACAGACGGACAGAAGCAGACAGAAAGACGGAGAGGCGACCAGACAACCAGAGGGCGTGGTAGTGCAGTTTGGGGCTTGGTAGTGCAGTGGTGAAGGTCGCCGCCTTGCAACCGAAGGGTTGCAGGTGCGAATCCCACCTGCCCGCATAGGGACCTTCAGCAAGTCCTTCACTCACAATGGCTCAAGCACGTCGGCGTGTAAAACTCCGACGCGCCTGCGGGCTGTAGTCGGGACCGCCTATAAGTAGTGGTCTGTAAGAGGCGGTATAGAAACACAATACAATACAATAGAGAGGGACCGACTGGCGATACACATGTATATCCACACAGACAGTAATGTGGCTCAGCCCATGAAGTGTCGTCTGTGGGATCTGTATCAATTATAAGCTGATGTACGTCTATAAGACGTGTGTCGAGGACTTAACTAAGGCGTCGCACAGTTCAACGGTAATCTAAATCTCGCTCTCGTCTAAAATCTCGAGCGACCGATCTCTTTACCTAGCGCCAATGTATCCGGTTCCTTTATCTAGCGCCAATGTGTCCGGTTCCTTTGTCTAGCGCCACTGTATCCGGTTCATCTGTTCAAATCGACACGACTGGGTATCGCGTGCCGCACAAGGATAGCACATCATTAACGCACACGCCATGTGATAAAAGGCACTGCAGATACTTAAGCTTATTTTATACGGCAGTAGCAATTCTTTAGCATTATCACTTTTGCATGTATTAGATGTAAAGCGAAGGCAATATGGTAACATTCAGATGCACATACACACATACACGCACGCACATTATACAATCATGCATAGCCTATTATATGTAGGCCTATGTGTGTATGTATTGTATGTATGTAATGTATATGGTGTGTATGTAACTATATAAACACACATATGTCTGTATGTATCAATCAATCAATCGAAATTTACATAGCGTTAAGACCCTATTTAGAGGTGCTCCCGACCCATTCAGGCCAAGCGGAAACAGTGGTCTTCAGCACGCAGCTGATGAAACTGATGTATGTATTGTGAATATATAATAATATAGATTATAGAATATACCATACAAAACATACTGAAACAGTTTGCATTGAAATTCAAACTCTAAACATTAAGAAATTGAAATGTTTCATTTAATCATTTCATTAGGCACGTTTCTTGTTAATAATATAGGCCTACTTTCTGCTTGTCAGCTGATTGACGCCAGAACTTTACTTTTATATAATAGGCCTCTACTCTAACCCAAACAAACGCTGCCTCTTTCTCTCTCTACAGTAGGCGTAATTGTAATTATAGTCCACGTTGAACTTTGTTAACCGCATGACAGGACGAGCAGCAGCGCTGAAGATCGCATGAAGACGGGGATGAAATGTTGCTCCTTGGCATGCCAGCAGAGGATATATATATTATTGGGGGACATTCTCTGATAGCCAGGGGCGTCTATCTCCACCACCAATCACTGGAGCAAAAAAGCTGATAACCTTCCTGTTTCTTAAAAACACATGTCAGCCCCAAAAAACAACTGATGACTTTTAATAGTCATTTAGACTTTGCAGAAATTTTGTCCCCAATTCCGCAATTCCCTTTTTAGGAAAAAAGCAGCAAAAAAGCTTCTCCTCCAATTTCGTGGATGGAGCATTTGCTTCAAGGCTTCTATGGTGTAGTCGTTTCTGCTTATCGCAGTAGTTCAAATTCTTCAGGAGAAAAAGTCTACATGTACATTTATAGGCCTGTGTAGGAGTAAATAAGTTCATGTAAGAAATTAAACCTCGAATTTGCAATCTTCTTCCCATCCATCGACCAATAATATTCGTAGTCGAGCTGACATAAATCATGAGACCAGCTATTCTGGTCAAGGTTTGGTTCTTTGTCCCAAGCCTTGAATCGTGTTGTGATGAAGTGAAAGGCCCTCTGTGTCAAATGGTGGCGACCTCGATGAAAGAAAGACTTCATAATGAGGTCGTGCAGCTTACTTGTGAATTATTATTTATAGTCGAGACAGATACATGTACATGTATATATTGTAGTAGGCCTATGTAACCATATGTTTCGACCTTATATAGGCAAAGGCAGTTCATTAACTGATGCCAGACAAATGTGTTGACAGTTCATTTTCAAATGTGAAATTATGCTATGTGTACTCTTGAATCTTGATTTCGTAACATGAAGATAATAATTACAGCTTACTGTAGAACAGGCCTTTGCACATCACTGACGTATGAAAGACTTAGCCACCTTGAGGTGACACTGCTATTATTTTTCATATTTGATATTACGTTTATTTACCCAGGCAATATATTTACTAGATTTGTAAATCGTGCAACGTCGCACCGGAATGTGAATCTGAGACGTGTTTGGCTAACTTTTTATCGTCCAATTTCCTAATGACTTCGCCATTAGAAATTGTGCAATAGTCTTTAGTCCATTATGTAATTGCTCCTTTTCTAATTTATTCGTAACTTACTCATGCCTAACGGAGCAGCCCGAATGAGCTGATTAAGTGACAGTCTATTCTAGGCCTATCTGGTTTTGGTTTAGTTAAGAGGTTTTGCTTATTTCTACTTTTACGTTCTTTATTTAACTGCATCAGCAATTTCTATTAACACTGGATAAGAATCCATCCTAAAGCTTATCCTTTTATTTTGTACTTGGGAGATGCATTATTTAGCATTTACATACACAGTAGCACCTCTTGAGAGAAACTAATCTAAGCCAGTCATAGTTATTATTAACTAAAAACTATGTGACAAGTATTAACTATTTTATTTATTTATTTATTTGTGCATTTCTATACCGCCCATTCAAGTCTCCTACTACTCAGAGGCGGTCCCGACTACAGCTCGAAAGAGTGTCGAAGTTTTCACGCCGAAGCGCCACGAGCAACTGTTGGTGACGGTGTTGGTCAAGGTCCCTATACGCGGTGGCACGGGTCTGAATCAAACCCGCGACCCTTTGGACGCAAGGAGGTGACTATCCCACTGCTCCACTGCTAGTCTGAGATGTTTAAATCTCCGCAGGCATCAGGAGTCGAACACGGTCCATGCAAACACACGGCCGGCGAGCTCCCTATTTAGCTAACTGGGCTAATACTATAGATCAGGGAAGATCCATAAACAAATTAAACATGCAACATAATCCTTGCTATTCTCTTTAATTTATATAGAGGCTAAATTTCCAAAGAATCGGATAGCAACTCGTTAACAAAATTCACATATTAACTTTAGCAGATTTTCCTGTGAATGTCTGTATAGGCTGAGGTCTATGATATCAACATAATATGATTTGCTTATATGCTAATTCGGTCTCGCTTACGTTCTCGCGGCCGTAACGGCCCCGAAGTGAGAAGAAACGTTTCTGGCGTGCGCCTAGATTTATACCGCGCTCGGTACTCGACCGAGCGCATTAAATATTATTTGGCCGTATTAGTCACAATAAATATACCCAGTAGAGGGTTGGTTAACTCGACCGAGCGCATTAAATATTACTGGTCGTAACCCGTCAAATTTGTAAATAATAGGGTCTTATGTTCGGTTTTTAATTTTAACTTTTGCAAACGGGGCGGTGTTCGTTGTCATTGGTGCGGCCTACATATCGCAAGAATCTCCATCTAACCAATGACGTCGTAGAAGTAAGTATGTATATTCTTTGAAATTGAATTCACTAAGACGTCGTTGATTAAAAATAGCCCGTAATTTTTACGGGTTACAGCTAGTGTTATAATAATTATTGCTTGCATCGGAGTTTTTACCTGTCGCAAACTGCATCCAAGAAAAGGCAAAAAATGTGTTGTACAAAAGCTCCCGTACATGGGCCCTATACTTTCTAAATCCGTTTTTAATTTCACTACGCGTCAGGCAAGATAAGATCTGGCGACAATGACCTATAATATATGTATGTCTGTCTGTTTTCCCGTCCATCCATCCATTCTTTCTATCTATTCGTAGGCCTAATAGTCGCTGTATATTCCTGATCGCAACAACCATTATTCAAATCTTTCATCCCGAATCAATGACTTTGACGATCGTCTTTCGTCAATGTATGATTCAGATCATGTTCCTGCCATTAACAGAGTTCTCCACAACCCCTTGTGTCCAATTGATCCGCCGACTCTGTCTTGACCCGGTCTACCCCACAAATCCCGACAGTATAGGACAGTCGCATATATATAGGACTACTCTGCTGGTCCAATGCCATCATTTTCCTGGAAATTCGAGTGTGAATTGCATTCAAGATACCAAATTGCTGCTTAGCGATAAATAGAGAGTTGTAATAAGATGAACGGGAACAAAATAATTAACTTAGTCTGATCGTGCATATTCCTTTGATTTGGTCATATAAGGAGAACTAGAGACATGTCATTGTATAAACTACAAGACTCAGAATACATTGAGGTACACGAATATTATATATATTTATTTATTTGTATAAACGTGTTATCTGCATGCGCTGTATAGAATTGTTGGAGACTTGAGTTCACAGCTTTTAAGAGGAAGCTATAAGCTATAGAGCGATGGGCTATTTAACATTAAAAGTTCTGAACCCGAGGTTAGCCTAAAACAATAACTATATACCGTTGTATCGTGATGTGACGTGAATTCTATCTATCTATTTGGAGATTTATAAAGCGCCTCTCTCAGCAGAGCAATTCAGAGGCGCTAAATTGAGATGGTGCCATAAACTGACATGAGCTGACATGAATTAACAATGTGTCAGGAGAGGACATGAACTTTTGCATCAATTTCTCAACTCCAAAACCGAGAGATCTGCCTTTGGCTGCGTGATGTGAGATACGGTTCCTTGCTCCTTATTCCATTAGCATTGAAACCAAATTCCACTTCGTATATCGCATACGCCTAATGCATCTGGAAATCACTAGCCGCATCACGGCAGTATACATATACGGAACAGTAGACCCTGCCTCTAAGTGAATAAGTGAATAAGATGGTTGGTCTTCAGCGGATTTGCGACTAAACAGATCGCATCTCGTAAAGACCTCGAAGCGTCAGCGCCTCTTGTTTGTTTTGTATGCTGCTCGGCGTCAGAGTATAACCGTATAATTATCATATTAGATTTACTTGATGACTGTAATTTAATATTCTGCATAATATAGATCTTGATAAGTAGGCCTAGATACATCTAGGTTCTATATATGCATGTATAATAATACAATATTATACATAATTATGTGTCAGAGTGTTTGTGCCTCATACGCGTGCAGTAATTGCACTCAAACCACCACCCCAACCCCCATGCACGCCCAGTTGGTGTCTAGGAAAATTCGTTAAGTTGACATTATTATCTTTCGTTATATTCGCCTGGGCCATGTCGACGTTGTTAGCAATGATACAGACTCAGTGATTGTCTTGTGCACACGAGGACCAACAGGAATATTCCCATAACCATAGATTTCACTGCTAAGCAGGTCATTGTGCATGCATGCAAGGCATTTGACGGTATAACTTACAAACAGCGCACCCTCATATAGCGCGGTGTATACAATACATACATAATATGTATAATATAATATTATATATATGCCAATATATTGACCAGATTCATACATATAATACATATTCATACATATAATACATATAATATATATATAATATATGTATTATATGTACATATAATATATATATATTAGGTAATAAATACCGTAATATGCCTACTGTATAGAGGAGAGTCGAAAGAGACCGAAGTCCATTTCGTATACACGACCACCTGTTCGTGATCAGGTTTTATAGGCGGATTACTGTTCAATGATACAATTCCTCGAGGATAAAAGACGTCATCAGGTTGTTACAACAAGAATACAACAGTAGAAACTAGAAAGGGAGGAGAATAAAGTATGTCTGTCTCTGTCTGTCTGTCTGTCTGTCCGTCCATATATCTAAAAATCCGAAGAAAAACTGCAAAGCAAAAATCAAAATCATCGTCATCATCAGCATCAGCATCAGCAGCAACAACAACAGCATTAGCAGCATCCAACAGCTGTCGCATCTATAAAATAAAGAACTGAAACACTGCAAGAAAGTAAATTGGGCTTATAATATGCATGGGGCTTCGGGGACATAAGTTCAAGACCAAAGAAAAGAATTACACGAATACCACTATAGCAACAACGCGCCGCAGAGGAAGCCCAAAGAATTAACGGTGACCAAAATATACAACCTTATAAGAATTAATAACAGACTATTAGGGAAGTCCAAACTAAACATCCGGAAATAGCGATCCTTCAAAATAAGAATTAGACAATGTCATGAATCTAATGGCACAACTTTGGTATATAATGGCCGAGTCTACAGAATACTATTTTGCTATATAGGCTATAGGGCCCATATGAAATTATATAGTCTAATAATTAATATGGAAATATATTTCTCTAAATTTCTACTTGTGCCTATTCTGTAGTGCGCTCGGTGATATGGAATTGCCTCAATTTGAGTTACGATTGCTCTCTATAGCTATACTCACTCTGGTATGAAAATCTGATTTGATAAAGGGCACCCTGTACTTCGGGTTCTACTGATGAAAAATCGGAAAAATGTTTGAAGAGGATCGGACAACATTTAGGCGTTCGCACCAGCCGTTAAAGTTGAACATAGACCCCCCCTACTATATAAAAGCCTTTGTTTTGATCCTGCAGCCTGCGATCTTTATCGCTACTCAATTCGTATACATTTATATAGGCAACGAATACTGTGAAAACAGATAATTTCTGATAGCAGAATTCCAGTCAGCAGTTTCTCTGACGATAGCCATCACACACTAAACAGTTTGGCAGTGATGATTCCTATTCACAACTTCCCACAAGGAGATGAAAACGTTAAAGAGACGCAGAACATGTGCGGGCATTGGTAGGGTTCCACGACAAAATGATTCACAGACAAATGGTTCACCACATTTGGCTCACGGACAAATGGTTCACAGACATTTGGTTCACTATATGCAGTATCGTGTACTAAGTAGATTATAAGCTGAAAATCCGAATTAAATTCGAAGTGGGATGAACGATAGGAAACATATCTACCACTGGAAGCTGGATGTACGATGAAACTCTAACGTAAACTCGAAGTGGGATGACAATAACACCATATGCCTATGAAGAGATACGCTTGAAATGTAAATAAAACTCAAGTGATGAGAAAATATTTGATAAAACAACTACAACTGGAAGCTGGAAACACGATGAAAATCTGAATTAAACTCGAAGTTGGATTAAAGATGAAAATATAATCACGATTGGAAGCTGGATATAAGAGTGAACCATTTGTCGTGAGCCATTTGTCCGTGTACCATTTGTCGTGAACCATTTGTCTGTGAACCATTTGTCGTGACACCATACTGGTAGTAGACACTTTGAACACAAACAAGTTAAGATGTACATGTAAGATATGTCTGTGATTGTTGCGTTCACACGCAACAAAAGTTACAAAAACACGATTTTATTATAATGTGTCGCATCTGTAATAATTATTAGTAGAGAACTTTGATTCAAACCATGAGACCCTCCGGCCACAAGACGCCAAACATGTCACACCACCACCACGCAAAGAATATATAATGCATACAGAAACATATGAACGCACATACGCACACGAACATACATGGTTCTCGAACTGCCACTCCCCAGCATTGCGCCTATACATATGTTGGTCCATTGCTGTGGAATGACCTTCCTTCATTGACTCGTTCCTCAGTCTTAATTGGAAGTACTGTACTGTTTCTACCCGCGAGAGACAGAGACAGACAGACAGACACAAAGACAGAGATAGAGACAGCCTTATAATGATATATAGGCCTATATAAGATTGCAGAAGAAATGGTTGCGGAGGTATTTAGCATAGTTATTGGCACCCGCTAAACTAGTGAAGCCGATATATAGGCAATAAACACTCGTCCATTCATTGCGACTCACTTTGACTCACTTTATTTCCATAATGGCGCCGCAATCGAGCAACGAAGGCCGAGCTTATTGTCATTCGCAAGCAACAACTCCGATATTTGACGCAGGAATGCCCGACTGACAGACGACATTAATATCTGCCTGCTTGGATCTGTGAGTAACAACGTCCGTATGTGTTTGTACGCGTGTGTAACTGTGTGTGCATGCTTACACGTACGTGTCCCTGCAGCGTATAATATACAATAATGGGCACAAAACTGATACAATAAGAGTTATAGCCTCGGCAGACGTCTATTGCAAATGTCACAAGCATTGAATACAGGAGTACACGCTCAGTCAAAGACCAGTCTATAGTTATACGGCTATAATGAAAGCGTGGACAGATATCGAGCTGAATAAAGGCATAGCGTGTATACCTATATGTACATCGCTGCAGGTTGTTGTCGAAGTAGAAAGTGGAGTAGGCCCCTATATTCCGGTGAATAAAAGAACTCGTGTTCAGGTAAGAATCGATGAAACATCAAGGGGTAGATAGATAACCCTACGATGGATTGATTCTAAGTTGACTTGAAGAAATCCAAGCTGAATATATTCAATTGAACGCTGGTAAATATCCATGTAAGCTTATTAGGCCTATTAACCTAACTGCAGGTGAAAGCAGATGACGTCCTGCAGTTTTCTTAGATAGGCTATTTAAGCGAAGCCTTTATGTTTAGAAACAGGTCACTATTAGAAAGCAAAGCCGGGTTGCTTCGTTTGCAGATTGATATTATGCAGATGTTTATTCTTTACTGCTTTGATGTTTACTGTTTAGGCTGATTCATTTAAACATGAACACAAGGTCAAAGGCCAAATGGTTGCTATACAATATCGCATACCTTTACCTTTACTGCTTTGACATATATTATATATGCTTAACCGTGAATGTGTTTTTAACTTTACAGCTTTTTATAACGCGCCCTAATAAAACAAAGTCTTACTCAAAAGAGCATTACAATAAAATAAGTAATTTTAACTTTACTGCTTTGACTATGCTTTACCGTGAATGTGCTTTTAACTTTACTGCTTTGACTATGCTTTACCGTGAATGTGCTTGCTGCTTCAGTCTGTAGGCTACAGTGAAAGAATTCATATTTCACTTGCAAAGACAAATGAGGTTAAAAATACAATTTGTCTTCAACTCTGAATGATTTGTGGCCAATCTGAACGAAATATAGTTAGCCGGTAGGTGACGTGCAGGTGCGGCTCAGTTTTAAACGAATTAAGTGTAGGACTATTACTTAATCGCCCTTGATTCACCGTCGATATACAACGCACAAGGGAGTGACCTTAAACAACATCGTGACCCCAATTGCAACGGGTCAACGTTGATGAAGTCGCCCAAACGATTAACATTCATAATTTATTGACAATTATTGCGTAGGCCTGCGTGGTCAGGCTATGTACGCTGTGTCCGGAAGACTATGTGGGCCTACCCATAAAATTTGGATGAATTAACTGCAGTTGATAATAATCGATTAAAAATTGCCAAAGTTTGTTAACCCTGATATAATTGTAATATCCTCCGTCCGGCCGCGCCGACGATGAGGCCTTTACATGCTGTCTCCACACAACTCTATCGTTGATATTATCCATGGCTTACCTCATGTTCATGTTCTTGTTTTCTAGATCTTCTCTTATGTTGTCCATCCAGGTTGCCCTCTGGCGCCCTCTACTCCTCTCTCCCTCCACATGGCTATGCAGGGCCGTCACTTGTAGTCACCTGTCGTTCATCCTTGATACGTGTCTGAACCAAGTGAGTCTTCTTTTTCTGATCTTGTCCACACCAGTTTCCTCCGCTCCCAGTTCCTCCCTGGTCGTCTCATTTCTGATTCTTTCTCTTCTACTTCTGTTCAGTAGTCGTCGCAGCCAGCTCATCTCGCAGAACTATAATTCATGTTCGTCATTAGCCTCAAACCAACTATGAGACGTAACCTAATGCCCTATACACGCCGCTGTTTAACTGCTGAATCGTTCTGTCTCTGTCTCTGTCTGTCTGTTTCTGTCTGTCTATTTGTCTATCTCTGTCTGTCTGTTTCTGTCTGTCTGTCAGTCTGTTTCTGACTGTCTGTCTCTGTCTGTCTCTGTCTGTCTCTCTGCCTCTCTGTATGTCTGTTTGTTTGTCTGTCTGTCTCTCTCTGTCTCTCATTCTCTGAACGTCGTTTTTTACGACTTTATACACAATACATATAATTGAAGTGCGTCATCATGACGCAATTTGAAACGGGGCCGTCAATAAATTACAACAAAACTGTCGGGATCAAAAACTGTTTGAAATATTTTAGACGATTTTTGTCTACTATAGTTTTTCGTCCATATCGCAGGGGTCCAAATGTTTTGGACACAGCGTGTGTCGTCATCATCAACGTGCGTGGAATGTACATTGTAGGCTAACGTACCATTTGTCAGCCAACATTTACCGTAGTTGTGATCTATAGATACGTACCTTTGAGTACTAGTTTACTTCAAAGCTAAGAGCAGGGTACATTCTTGTTCACGAGCGATGCATCGTGTCAGAGGGTTTATATTGTATCTTCGCATTATGAGTACATTTGCAAAATGAATACGTGAATGGTCAGGTTATTACGGAAATCGAATTCAATCGTTGGCGGCTGGCCGCCCCACTCTTCATACATCTGACGTCACAACGCTGACGTCACAACGCTGACGTCAAGCGAGTAAAGGTTGAATCAACTTGAAGGGGTGCTGCCTTAACCGAATTCAGTCCGTATAAGCTCTTCTTGCCAACCTGTTGTTACCCTTTAACCCCAGAATAGTTGTGAGTGAAGGACTTGCTTAAGATCTCTACGCAGCGGCTTAGGGTGGGTCGGAACCTAAGACCACGTGGATACATAAACACCGTGGTTCAATAAAAAAAACAGTCAGCCAAACTGTATTTGATATATCTCTAAAACCTGACAGTTTTCCAGATATTTGGAGAATTGAATCAAAAATGTTATTCCAAAATATCATATTGTTCCAACATACCATAAATTTTTATATGAGTCTTTAAACTTCATATACCAAAATTTAAGTTCACAAGCCATTTTCTTTCAGATTTTGTAAAAGAAGTAGGCTAATTCTAATACGAAGACAGGTTTAATATTTTGAAGAAATTCTCAGTTGTAGGCCAACGGTTTGATGATTTAATCAAAGAACATGCTCAAAATGTCCTCCTTCTGCTTGTATGCAAGCCTGGAGGCGCTAGAGCCCGTCGAATATCCTCTATTGTTATATCGCCTTCTGTTTGAGCAGGAAAACAAAAGGCAATCGTTAAATAAAGGTGTAAGAATGTGCATTTTTTCTTTTGGAAACACTAATAAAATAACTATAGTTCAACTTTTAATATGTTGTTCATAAAATAAGAAAATTGGTAGTTAAAGTTTGGCTTACTTTTTATTGAATCAAGGAGTCGAAAATTGCTTGTAAACCTAAATGTCGGTATATGCAATTCAAAAACTCATATAAAATGTATGGTATGTTGGTGTAATATGATACTTTGAAATAACATTTTTGGTTCAATTCCCTAAATATCTGGAAAATTGTAGGATGATTCATTGTCAGGTATTGGGA
>JAQFXW010001862.1:0-14023 GCA_034693945.1 Dendrobaena attemsi
CCCCATTACCCACCCGAACTTCCAGTTTGATAATAAAACATGTTTCAATAACATTAAATTTATTGGCATTGCAGTAAGCCTAAGTGTTTAATCTAGCACTGATCAGCTCCGAGCAAGGCAACGAATATGTGAAGTAGACGTGACCCAAGGTCACGAACTACAGTTGGGAATTAAGATTCATATAAACCGAGTCTTGGCTGGGTTGAAGCGCAGTCGATTTGACGACACCCACGCTTCAAAGGCATTGCAACGGAAGTCTCCCCAACAGCCCTAACAGCTGTGCTATTGCTTAATAATTAGAGACAGTGCACGTAGGGCCTATGCTTGAATGCTGTCTCCATAATTATAGCTGACCTTGGACTGCATTCGATGCAAGAATTAAGGAGGGCGTGATTAGAAGGGTAGATTACATACAGTATGTAGACTATTGTAGGGCCTAAAACTGAAAATTAATAGGCCTTTTGATATGAATCAAACCTGATAGTGTCCATTGTATATAAATAATGTAACTAATCCAACAGTCACTAAAGACGATGACTACATGTATATTTTTCAATTATTCAAAAATTAAAAATGATAGTTTACTCAAAAATCAAGCGTGACATCGCACATCTCTGACCCCTCCCCTTCTCTCCAATGTCACACATCGTCCCAAATTCTTGAACTCCCCTCCCCATAAGTGCGTGACGTCATTTGTGAATGGCCCCTTGGTCGCCTTTGTTTTCTCCTTCCCTCTCCGCAAGTCAACATCATTTCCTTTTCTAATCCATCTGATCACATAACATGTCAAAAGATCCTCAGCTTTGTTCTTAGCAGTATTTGTTGCAACGTCTCATCCATGTCGATTCCAATCGCCATGCATACCCATTCATTAGTTCTTTTCTCTGTCCATGATATTCTCAGCATCTTCCTTCATATCCACATTTCACATGCGTTGATCTTTCTTCCCCTTTTCTTAGTCATTGTCCACGTCTCACTGCCATAAATTACTATTGGTATGATCAAGGCCCTCTCCGATCTTTCTTCTTCATCCCTTTTTTTAAAATAGGGATAAAGACTGAACTCTTCCAATCCTCTGGCCATATGATAGTATAATTTCAATTGTAGAATTAGTATTCCTATGATATTATTATCAGTTGTTCTGTGATTTGACGGATGACTTACTCTGGAGCAAGAGATTCAGTCGCTGGAGCCGAATGAATGGTTCGTGCATCACATCCTGGAGACTGAAGAGGCAGACGGACGTATGTTGCTATGGAAACACATCAGAAACCAACGTATAATATTATAGGCCTAAATATATAGCCTAGCTATAGAACAACATGAATTAGGATGTTGATTCTTGCTGGATAGATAGAAGAATAAACTGGAGTTATTCTTCCTCATTAAATTAATTATGATGTTAATTCTTCTAACGGCAAGTTGAATCCGGAAGTGAATTTAAACTGGGATTAAGGGATTTACGTATGCCCCCTAGTTCATTCTTCCTAAGACCATAATTTATGACTCGTGGAGTTATTAAATTATTATACACTATAGCATGTTATGTGCGCTATAATAGGTCTAAAACACTTGAAAATGCGCTACAGGAAGTTCCCACTTGCAGTCACGCAAACACAGACACAAAAGGCCTACACGTGCTCAAACATTAAAACGCGCTTACATAATGCAGTTATACAGTCAGGCACACATACATTCAATCATAGGCCTACTTAGCTTACACATGGCCTTTATATTATAGGCCTACATAATATATGCACAAAGACATGACTACACAATAATCAATTGATAATTAAACATGCAGTTCATAACTGGTTAGTTGTTTGCGCTGTAGATATAAAAGCAAAGAATGCATATTTTATGTAATCTGCAGGGTAGAGTTTTTGCATAATGTATACAGTGTAGATGCATAATACGATAAGTAGGCCTAGAAATTATTATGTTTGTAGACATAGATGTATATGAAATAGTTTGGATCTTATGTTTAGAGAGCGACAGTTGATACCAAGACGTGTTCTATAGCCTAGGCCTATACAGATGGGCCAAGACTTCGATGGATAGACAACATTATATAATGTCAACTTAATTGATATCCCTTGGACTGACTCTAAGGGAACCAGTGGACTTGACAATTATAGGCCTACTTGGAGACAATGGATATCAATATACACGGTGTCCCAAAACAAGTGAAAAGATAGTAGGGCCTAAATGTATAGTTTCAGCCAATTGTTGTTCTTCAAAGCTGATGTTCAAAATCCCCGCTATTAGCTATAATGGTCCAAGGCACTTTCGCTATTCATTGATAGCATTGTCAACAACCTCTTGATACAAATTAAACCATTCTTCCACAATTCACTGTTTGGGTTGGTGAACGCCACGTATGCGACTTTGATAGAACACGCAGGATCTTGTAGTCCAGTGGATTGAGTTCAGGGATATTTGGGAGCGAAAGAGTTGGTGAAATAAACTCTGGAGTTTCTCTTGAAAGCAGATCAACAATTTCTTTGGCTCGATGAGCAGGAACACTGAACTGCTGTAATATCAAAAATTCGCTGCCCGATAATTCTGTAATAGCCGGCAGCAAGTGTTCACCGTGCGAAACGTCACAAAAGTGAGCACCGTTAATTTTGACCTCTGTTCGGATCGATAAAGATATTCTGAGTGCAGGAAAGACTGAAAAGTTATTTTTACTATTGTCACCTTAAACGGATGACGGAAATATGACGTCATATTTATTAATTCTATCAACAGAGTCCGAAGTTATGCACATTCAATTTGGGCAAAGAAAATTTGAAGTTTCCAACATATAAAAGATAGGTCTTTTACAAGTTGGAAACTTCAAATTTTCTTTGCCCAAATTTCATTGTGCGTAACTTGGGACTCTGTTGATAGAATTTAACAAACGTTTCAGGAAACGTTGATAATTTATCGCTCTTTCACGCTCTAAAATGTTATAAAGTTTTATTTAGAATTAGAAAATATATCGCGAAAATAAAAGGGGCTCACTTGTTTTGGAACACCGTGTAGAATAAACTAAAATGGACAGGCAGGCAGAGATAGACACAGTGGAGCAGCAGATCGAGCGACAGACAGACCATACAAAGGCAGATACAGCGTAAATACAATAATTGTGTTTTAAATTGCATCCATTACCTGCGATTAGACCAATACTGTCTAGGCATATAGGCCTACGTAGGCCTACATGTACCTTTATTATAAACTTGAAAGAGATGAAGGGCGGTTTGTACAATGATTATGTGTGATCAAAGTACGCAATAATAGCAATTCAATTAGCCTAAATTCATGATGTAGAACGGCAGTGCAAGTAAAATATGTATGGCTTAATTATTTTATTAGTTAAGTTGAATTAGGCCTATTGCTTTTGCTATTATTGCCAGTGGCGGCGATCTTGTCCGAGAAGTGGGGGGGAGGGCACTTTTGACGTGTGTGGAAAAACATTCGCGCGTAAGCATAAAAAAAAATTTCACCTCTTTTTTTCTCAGAAAATGACTTAATTAGAAATTATCAAGCTATTTCATTTTTTCAACAATTAAAAGTGAGTTTGCAAGAGTAACTGTTGTCTGTTTGTAGTGGGGAAAATGAATTTTTGTAAACCATCTTATAAAATGGCATAAAACAAGTATAGAAATTAAAATGCCACTTTTCTGAGAGATTTAGGAGTACTTTATACCTATGGGCGAATAAGGTTAAAAATATTTGCGTGTGAGCGCGAAATTCTTTAGCTCCTTTTTCACAGAAATTGCGTTTAAGAGCTAGCAAGAGGCATGCATGCACTTTGTTACAGCATGTTAATAAGTAATCATAAAGCTGAACCTTAGTTGTGCTTATATCTCGAACCTTAACGGTGATAGTACATGGTACCTATACAGCGGGGACCTGGTCTCTTTACGTCTCTTGTATACCAGTATTGTAACTATTTGATCACACATTGTGTCTTTTTGGCAGCAATTATACAACCTATGTTACGTTAACAATCAAAAGTGAACACAAAATATCTGTAAACATAATTGCATTGTCAATGTTACATTTACTTTTGCCTGGAAGCAATAAATGAATTGAATTGAATTGAATGTGTTAAGCGAAACGAGTGTCCTAAGGGCCTGACCTAGCGGAACTCCAGTTCTTTTTGAGAGTAAGTAAGTAAGTAAGTAATTTATTTGCCACATAAGTAATCAGAAAAATGCACAAAAGCAAACACTTAAAACGTGGCAGGCTACCGGAAACTAATACATAGTTTTTATTTATGTTACTTGTTTAGGCCTACTTATTACCCTATTTCTACACAGCCCCTTCACGTCAATTGACTACTCAGAGGCGGTCGATCCGAGTCGATCTGTTATAGCCAGAGTAACTAACAGAGGCTAATTCAAGCTATAAGTCAGATAAGAGCATATAGACCTTTTGGTCTATGATCCCCCTATCGTAGAAATCGATTCATATGATATTAAGAATAATATATCAAATTATTTTACTCTTGACAGCGAAAGTAAAGCAGGCAGCGACTGCGATAGGTAATATTTGAGTGAAGCCTCCTATTGACGATAAACGCACAAATTGCACTTGCCTAATGCCTATTATATAGCTTGCCATGGAAGACCTATAGTCTCCTTGACGCAGAAGAGTGGCTACGTATATATATACGTTTAGTATATATATATAAATAATAAATATACGTTTGTATATATATATTAATAAAGAGCGACTGCTGTGACTGGTTGCTACATCTAATCGTGATCCGTCGTTTCAAGGCCTATATGCCTATACTAATAGACAATCGGGTAAGACGCTTACAGAGGTTTAAGTTGCAGTATATAATATGACAACTTTCCTGGAAGAAAAGTATACGGTGGCATGGCTCCTGTCTGCAATGTCACCGGTCACGATTTCATCCCTGGTGCATGCATCGTCATTAGCACGTTTCGTATTTCATTTGACCAAAAGTCGAAAGGATTTCAATTCTGCAGAGAGCGGAAACTATCGAAGAACGCACCTGTGCTCGAATTAGTTTGCACAAAAACGCACTCATCGTCCACCATAATCACTTTGGCGAGTACTTGCCCCGTTGGAGCGCTTGTCAAGGAAGACCTACAGTGGTCTCCTTGAGGCAGAGGAGTGGCTACATCTTGATAGGGAAGAGACGTTAGAATAAGTGCAATTGAAGCACGAAGAATTAATTGTCTTACTTTTCCGTCTTCACTTGTGGGGCTTCTAAATCGCTCGCAAGATGTCTCTGATGCCTCTTTATTATAGAAGCCCTGAATCTCTTAAAGAATGGACCACGATGCAGCTGCCCATCACGACAAAGACCAGTGAACAACAGCCTATAGTGCCAATAACTTCGAATCCTATGACCTACTTCTGGGCGTTAATGCAGTCCAAGCGGGCGAATAGACAGACAGACGGACGGACAGACAGACATTACATACAAACAGACACATGACAACAAATGGACAGAGAAATTCCAATCAGATTCTCAGACAATACACGGCGTGTAAAGAAGCGTGAGAATAGAAACGACGTGCACAGCATCCGGTCTATTTTACGACGACGCGCATGAATTTCCGGTTTGCGTTCTCCGCCGGGCGTAATATAGATCCGACGTTTGTCTCAATCCGCCGCCGCCTCCACCATCGTCACCAACTGTGATAGGCAGCACGTCAATTAGTGGGACGGTGCCTCAAGGGAGCTGTCTTCATACGCGGCGCCTTTATTATGATCCGAGATAGAGACGATTGTGATGCGCCTCACAACCAGCGATCTTTAACTCTCCCATAGTCGGCTTGTGTCGCGGACGAGGGCGCGAGATTGGCCACCACTGGGGCAGATAAAACCGATGTATTTGCTACGGATAAGAAGCCAACGGAGCGGGGAAAGGGTGTCGCTCGCCGCTGACTTTCTATAAAGAGCGACGCGCCGCAAGCCACTGGATCCAGTCGTGCTTGACTATACTGTTGTGCAGCGGAGCGTTAAGGTCTCTAATCAGGTCTGCCGAAGGTTCACGCTGAGTTTCCGCATCGCTCTACACACACACACACACACACACACACACACTGCAGCAACTGCTGAAGCCCAAGCATCCCTACGCTGAGACCGACCACCTGTGAAGAGAATTGCTCTGATTGAGTTTGATGTCCGTGAAGCAGAGTTAGGTACTGCTGCAGTTGGGCGCGTTCTGTTGCAAAGCGAACGTAATCGACGAGGAGCTCAGCTGCTGAGGAGGAGATACTTCTGCTGCTGCTGCTACTCATCCTCTCGAGGTTGGATCTGAATTGCATCTGGGGTTTTACGTCGGAAGAAAAGCTACAGCTGCTGCTTAACTCAAGCAATGGAACAACGTATAATTGCACAGGTAATTCCATTCTACTCTGATTAAATGCGATCCGAGTCGATCTGCTATAAGAACTTCTATAATAGTGCCACAATTATAGTGGCACTATGGTGTCATAGCGATCAAGGCATCAGTAGCTGTATACGACAGTAAAAAGAAATTCATAAAGAAACGGAAAGAGACCGGTCTATGCGCAGGAAATAAGTAAGTTAATAAGTAAGTAAGTAAGGAAATAAGTAAGTAAGGAAATAAGTAAATTTAAATCAGTAATAAAATAAGTAAGTTTAGACTTCTTATTAGACCTCGGTCGTAGCTTAGCCTTAGTTACAGGAGACACTAGGGAAACTTGCTTCTTGTTGCAGCGTCTCTCTATTACCATCCAGCGATACAACTCTGTGGCCTTTCGCGGTTCGCTAGCAGAACTTGAAACGAGGGACAGGTACTCTAGAGGCCCCCAGACAAACTGGGGCTGACAAACTCTTGAATGTTAACAAATTGTGTTAATAATGTTTAAAGGTTTAAACAAATAAATAAACTGTCTTAGATTAAAAAAAAGAAGTAAGAAATGATAAAAAAAAATAAGAAATCGCAACTATGGGACTTCAAACTAAAACGTGTGGGCACTAAATAATTAAAATAGCCTAAATAACCAAAAACTTTCCACATTGATTATCAACACTTAGTTAGGCCTATATTTTAACTATAGGCCCTATTTATTTATTTTCAAATTTCTTCGCACTTGTGCAGTGCACCAACCAGCTTAACTTTCTGTCTTGCATTTTACACGCTCTTGCGCAAATTTTAATCGCTACCACTAAGTCTTGCTCTTCCTGTAAGAAACATCTGCGGGCGTCCTTGTGTAGGTTAAGGCCTAAAACATAACGTAACGAGACTCAAAAATATTAAGTAAGATCTACACGCGTACATTGTAGAACCATATTTCTTGACCGTATACGCGTGTATTATTATTTACCTGTAAACTGTGGGCGTGTAATATTAGGGCATAGGCTATAGGCCTATTCAATATGTCTTTTCTGTTACAGTGTGCTATTTGACTTCTCCGTAATAGTAATACCGTGTATTTTGCAGTTACGCAGTGTGATCCTTTGGATTCTAGAATGTTAACTGTAACGGTAACGAAAGTTCTCTGTATAGATTATGCCCCTGCGTGCAAAAAGAAATCGGATGTCGGTGAATTTGAAGCGTACGTAGTGTAGGTCGATTCCCGAAGTCGAAAGCTCCAGCCATTCTTCAAAACCTTCGGAAGCTCTCCTAAGCTTAAGTATATTGTATAAGGTGTCAGAATGCTCACAGCTATCTGTAGCTGCTGCCAATGCAGACAATTCCGGAAATCTTACTTCTTAATGTATTGGCATAAGGTGTTAAATAGGCCTAATTTACTCTAAGGCCTAAATAAAAATTCAGTATTAATGATAACTATATATAGGCCTACAGCGCCCATAACGAAAAAATACTAACTGTAACTTTAATTATAGGCCCTATATGTAACTGAAAATGAAAACCATGCATTGTCTAGGCCTGTTACTGTAACTAAAATAAATCTGTAATGAGAATAACACTGACGCAGTGGATGCGCAATTAACATTAATTTTCGGGTTAACAAGGCCTATACACGCTTGTCATTCTGTGCCCTGACATTTTACTAATTGGGTCCATTATAGTGTGAGGTATAGTGTGCAGAATACGACAATAATTATTCCGATATTCCGAGTATATATATAGCAAAGGCAATTTCTAAACCAATAGACCCAATTACGTGCACTTTAAAGAATGTAGGAATTGAATAAATGGACAGATGGACAGACGGGCGGGTGAATATATGTATGTATGGATGGATGGATGTAATGATGGATGGATGAATGGTTGGATGGAAGGATGGATGCATGGATGGAAGGACAGACAGATGTATATGGATGGATCGATGGATGGATGGACGGACGGACGGACAGATTGATGAATGGATGCATGGATTTATGGACGGATGGACGGGTGAATAGATGAATGGATGGACGGACGTATGGCTGGCTGGATGGATGGATAAATGAATAGATGGATGGATGGACGAATGTATGGATGGATGGATGAATGATTGGATGGACAGACGGATGTATGGATGAATGGATGGATGGATGTATGGATTGGATGGATGAATGGATGGATGGACAGACGGATGTATGGATGGATGGATGGATGGATGGATGAATGTTTACTACGAGACATGGCCAGTGAATCAGTCAGCCGTTCGTTTGCTTAAGTGTATAGAAATTATAATTACTGAGATGCACTCGATTGTTGATATCAACCAGAAACAAAAGAAATTTCTATCTGTGGAATCGAATCAGAATCCCTCGTCCGTCGATCGTTCGACTGAATCCACTCAGAACTGTAAAGCGCATTAAATGGTTTATATTCGAAAGAGCTTTTAGCAATTGGTCGCAGATTCTGATATCAGAGAATCTTATACTGAATGGAATTACTTCCATCTTTTAATCCTTCTGCTTCGGGTATACAGATTCTGATATCAGAGAATCTTATACTGAAGGAATTACTTCCATCTTTTAATCCTTCTGCTTCGGGTATATAGATTCTGATATCAGAGAATCTTATACTGAAGGAATTACTTCCATCTTTTAATCCTTCTGCTCCGGCTTTATACATGTAGCCTATAAACGTAGGCCTACAGTAACTGTATATCCACGTTTTGCGACTGGTTATTCGAAATGCATAGCCTATATAAAACTTCCATACTCATGCATGTAGGCCTTCTATTTGCCCAAGTATACGTACTATTACGTATGTTTATACTGTATACCTGTATGCAAAAGTTTGTGCACAAGAATTCATTCATTCATAGAAATAATTCAGAGGCTTGAATTTTTTGCAATGTATGCATGCATTCACATTATGCATGCATGCAATGCCATTCATATTGTGCATGCTTGTATATATTTGTGTATGTATAATGATAGATCTATAATGTATGTATGTATGCATTTTCACTCATTAATTCCAATGATTTATATAGCGCCCCTTCATGGCAACTGCTCAGACGCACTCCCGACCCCAATCATGGACAAAAAGAGCAGTTTTGAGGTGCGTGAAAATTGTATCAGAATGAACGAAACAAACGCCGCTGCAAAAGGATTCCAGTTCAAAACTAGAGACTGAATGACCGAAAAGCACTTTTCTGCCTATAGCTGTGCAGGCAATCAGCACGCTTGTATGTATGTATGTAGGCCCTATGTATGTGTTTATGTATGTAATGTATTTATGTATGTATGATTGCATGTAGGCTGTGTATGTTTGTTTTTACGTGTGTGCTGTATTGTATGCATTTGTCTTGTGTTATGTAAACTAGTATGTATGCATGTATGCTTGTGTGCATGTATATAGGCCTATGCATGTTTTTATGTATGTGTGTATGCCTGCATGACTATGGAGCTACATGTATGCATGCATGAATACATACATCGCTGATCACAGAGAACACAAAGCTATGTTTCTATATCTGGAATCACTTTCACACGTTTTCCAGTCAGCTGAATTTCTAATAATTATTTTAGATTCGTAATCGTTTGATTTGAAATTAGAATAATAGTTAGTCTTTGCTTTGCATTGTAGGATCGTGTTCGGGGTCATTGTTCGTTAAGTTCCGTTCGTGGATGTCTCCGTGTCCGTGTCCTGATCGCTGTCTGTCTGTTTGTCTGCGTGGCTCTTCTGCTCGTTGACGACTCCAATGCTCTGCCGCCAGATTTCTTCCGCGTTGGGTAAGATCGCACTATAGCGCTGTCAACCAGCCATGGCCGTATACATGTAGGCCTGTAGGGGATTTTGTGTTGCATGTTTAAACAATCCTGAATTTGTAAACAATGCAGCAATTAAATAATGCTACAATTAAATAATGAACAATAAACAGTGCAACAATTCCCGATTAGTGAATGCGTCTATCAGACGAGACTTAACGTTACCTAATAAAGTGTTAAGTATATTAATTTTATGAACTTTTGAAGATGCGCTTCTGCAACCAGATCGCTTTCAACCGCTCGGCAAAAACCTTTTCTATAATTGGCTGCTTGTCGGCTTGCTCATGTATGCTCTCTAAAAGGGACTGATCTATAGACGGAATCGTTGCGAACGACCAGTTTTGTTTATCAGAGGTCGTGTTGATATGAGACTGGAGGCAATAATGAGGTTAATTTGTAACTCCCACTGATTATTCACATCTGCACTTCTCATATATTCATGTACATGTATGGACTACATTTATGTCCCACATGGGTCTTCGTATCCCGTCCACGGCGGTAATACGGCATCCCGGCTTTAAAAGGTAGCCTTGTACGTCTGCATTGGCCCGTCTTTTTCCATGGGAGGTATAGGTATATACACGACAATGGTTCGGCGGTCGGACTAAGGGAGGAGCCAGGTGGCAAATATGAGGGGGGTATAGTTATAATGGCAGACGTCAGGATTAGACGCAGATGAATCTGACGAAGAACTGACTGTATATTATATAGGATGTTATTATACATGTATAAATACATATATATTATATATATACATTATATATTATATATTATATATTATATATATGTATATGTCTGAATAGTTGTCATTGGTCTCACGGGGGGGGGGCATCTCGTCTTTCCCCCAGTTCAGTTTTGACAACGCTATAATGAACAAGTGAACGAGGAAGAGGAGGACGAGGAGGAGGAGGAGAAGGAAGAAGAAATAATAGAAAGATGAGGAAAATGTAGCAGAAGAAAAAGAAGAAAAAAACAGATGCGAAGATGAATACAAAAAGGCAAGAAGAATTAGGAGGGAAGATCATAGAATGACGATGATAATGATGTTGTTGATGATGATGATGATAATAATAATAATGACGATGATGATAAGTGTGAGGCTTGGTGGCGCAGTGGGATAGTCGTCGCATTGCGTCCGAAAAGTCGCGGGTTCGATTCAGACCCAATCCGCTGCTTCAGCAAGTTCTTCACTCATAATTGCTATGCGCTTCAGCGTGTTTACTCCAACAGACAACCGAGCTGTAGTCGGGACTGCCTTTAAGTAGGAGTGGACTTAAAGAGGTGGTATATAATGAATAACTATATTAAAACAAATAAAAAGTGAATAAGTAGCCTTTATTTGCATCTGACAAATGCACACTAAGCGTGCATTACGTTGTGAGCATAAATGACAAGCATTTAAAACTGTAACAGGAGCAGCTATAATATTATGTTAGATATAAGTAGGCTACACACGCGCAATCGGATATAATATGTGAAACACATCGGCTAATAAAACAACTTTTAAAGAGTTTAGATTTAACATTCGGAAGCATTTAAGGATGATGATAATGACGATGACCCTGATAACTATGATTATGATGATGACGATGATGATCAAGAAGAAATAGTCGATAGAAAAAGACACAGGCTTAACAAATTTCTATGGAGGAGGGTTCCATCCAAACATATAATTTCTGTTGAAAAAGTGTAAAACAAATTTATCTGAGAGGGGCTGAACTCGGAAACCCCCTCCCCTAATTACACCCCTGAAGAAAGTAAGGTGTCAGCTGCATAGTTCTTGGGGGGTTACATGTAGCACACATAGACGAACAATTAATTTGGACTCGGCAGCATGTCCATGCACATTTCACAGAAACTGTCCAAAATAAAGGCATAGTTTTTCGTCTAAAAATGTGCTATTAAGTCCATATTAGGGCCTGAATCGCTCTGACCATTATATGTTGCAATCTTATTTGAGCATCTACATGCACTTATTGCAATAGAGTTGGCTTCCTGCCAATTCTCCAGGAAACCAATTCTCCAGAAACGTATCAAACGCATCATATGTATAATGACCCTTATGGAACCCATACCTCAGGTTCAAGTGCCTGCTTGGGCAAAAATCCGGCTCATTATATCTGTCCAACCATCCCTCAGCTGTAATGAGTTCGCTCACTGTACACTCTGTGTCTTTGGGAAGATGAGACGGTGATTGAGAGGATTGACCATTGTATAGGCATAACTCGTATATTATATTATAATTATATATATGTCGAGGCTAAGGAAATTAGGCATCGAACACCCGGACGAGGCTTCGTGGGCATAATTATACTGAGACCGAGAGAAATTAAGTCGCTGACATTATTTCACACATGGTCAAGCTCAAGAAACCGAGAAAAGATCATTGTCATCGTCTTTAATCATCGTCATCATCATCGTGAGGCATCGTGGCGCAAGTGTTAGAGTCGTCCCCTTGCGTCCGAAGGGTCGCGGGTTCTATTCCCACCAAAGCCTCTGCGTAGGGACCCTGGGCAAGTCCTTCACTCATAGTTGCTCATGGCGCTTCGGCGTGTAAACTCCAACACACCTGCTGCTGTAGTCGGGACCGACACTGAATAATAGGGGGCCTTATGCCGCTTCAAGTCTCGATATAGAAGCACACACATAGATAGGCCTACATCATCATCATAGTCGTCGAGTCGATAATACACTCCCACGAAGCGTTTAATTAGGACCCGAGTTCGGTTCAAGCAGTACCCCTTCAGGTAGACTCCTCATCCATCATTCACTAGGCGGCGCTGTTAATTGAGGTGTATATTATGAACTAGGCGCCTTGCGCGAATGCCAACGGTTAAACGTGACTCCTGTAGAGGCCTAATAACCTGTTATATCGTTCACTCATAACTATTATGTTTCTAATCATGCTCTGGTCTGTCAGTTTTGAGTATCAATAAGCGAAGATAAAAATTTATATTACTCTCATTACCCATCATTATGGTCACGGTCAACGCCCTCATCACCATCATAATTATTATCGTGTGCTTGTCACTGTAGACGAGGTCATCTCGGGTCGTCGTCCTCGCACTGGAAGCGGACGGAGTCTGGCGTCGGAGGAGGAGGATCATTTGGAGGGATGCGGTTGGCAGCGGTTAGCGACGATGACGTCCTAGCCGTCGTCTGCGCCTACTGCGCCAACACGCTAAGTTCTAGCGTCGGCGCCGCCTGCCAGGCGAACAACGCCGATAGCAGACGACTCTGCACCGAGTCCTTCCTGAGGGACATGAGGGCCCTGATTCTGATGGACGAATGACCTATCACTAAGTTGGCTGCCTGGGCTGACTGACCTCTTGCCAAAGGTCAACTGGATCCAGTTGATCGCGCTCTCTTCTGACATTTCGAACTGGCCAAGGCTGGTAATCACGCTGATTGGCTTAGACTGAACATAATGAGTCTCGGTTGGGGTCGCGGTTAAATTATACATTTGCTGAATGGTGTTCATTTTATTGTTTTCCTTCCTATTCTACTGCAGTGAAGCAATCGAGAGTTCAGTTTCATCAATTACCTTTCATTGTCTTCATTCTATAAAATGTCAAAGCATTCCATTCAGTTACTTGTTCTCCTTCATTCTATTCTCTTTCAAAGCAATAAATTCCAATGTGTTCCATTCTCTTTAGTTCACGTTCCATCTACTTTCTAGCTATACCTCTCTGTCTGTCTCTGTATAGGCCTATCACTCTGTCTCGGGGCTTTTTTTTAGCGTGCATCTGTACAGAAATGTGCAGTTGTAAATGCATTTTGTGCAGTTGTAAAAGCTGTTTTGTGCAGTTGAAAAATAGTAATAGAAAGGACAAAATTGTACTCCAATACT
>JAQFXW010001863.1:0-14022 GCA_034693945.1 Dendrobaena attemsi
TGTCATCTTTCTTCTTTTGATTGATTCAAGTAGACTCCTTTCCACACCAGCCGTCTCTAGTACCCACTCATTTGTTCATGTCCATCTAACAACTGCAATTAACTCCCACTGCAACATAGGCTGTCTGCTGCCCGTTGCCCGTCACCTTAGTTGGTATTTAAATGAGAATACAGGCTGTACGAAACTATATACGCCAAACTTTGATATCATCCAAACTGTAGCTGAGTTGTATTGTTCTCACATTCGTCACCGCTAATCTTACTGACCTTGCAGATGTTAAACACATTTTTTTCCATTCTACATGCTTCACTGCATGATGACTATTGTCTGTAATCTCAGGGTTTACAACCCTCGTTTTCTAAGGTAATGCATGCAAATAATATAAAGCTCTGAATCTGCAACCAATAAACAGCAATCTGTTTAGACCAATCAAGGTGCTTCTCTGGCCAGAATTCAGGTGAATAATTTAATTATCGATGGCTGAGTGGCAATCAAGGACACTTAAGGCAGCCTAACCAAGGCCTTGAGATGTCCGTTGACAACCATTACACTTAAAACAACTTCAAACTCAAACTTGAAGGCCTCAACAGTTCCAGATATTCACAACTATTCTGTAATCTGTACAAAGTGCACATGTTAAAAACTAAAAACTGATGTTTTAAAAGTCACAGCCAAACAGATAGTCTTCAATGGGGACGAAAATAATATTAAGTCTGCTGCCAATAACAAAAAACATTTACACTGTGCCCAGACAAATTTGGACCCCTAAAAATTGGATGAAAACACTATAGTAAATAATATTCGATTTTAAAAAATTCAAAAGATTTTTTATCCTGGAATATTAGTATTATTATGTTCAAATGTTGTATGCCATTGGCTTCAATACAAGCTTCGAGATGTTGAATAACTGCAGAATCGACAACCAGTTTATCCAATTCATCCTATTAACAGTTCGCTCACTGAGTTCATCTATGTTTCTGACCCTTTTCTTGTATATTTAATCCTACATTATTCCCAAAATAAAGGATTTTTGTTGGTAAGTATGCCAGGATCAAAATTTACAAAATATATCCATATTGTATGGGGTCAAAAATTTCCCTGACACAGTTACTACAATATATATATATACATATAATTCCTATAACAATAATAACACTACAAAAACACAGCAAAGACAATATTCTGCATCAAGGACTTTACACAGTCACCAAATAAGTTGAAGCTCAAATTCGGACACTGTGTGTACAAGATGAGGTATTAGCCAGTAAGTCACTCGTATAACAGCAAACTGACAACTTATAGTGAACTAGATAATAAAACACCAAAATTTACATCAGTAACATGACCTACATTTTACAACATAATCACAATCTATTCTTTTGAATGCTAACACAATCCTAGACATTTAAAAAAAATCAAAGACTCAATAAAATATGCTTGTAATTCAGTACACTTATAATACCCTGAAAAGGCAGGCACAAAACTTCAGGATGTGATCAGCTGTCAAAAAAAAGAACAGAAACATTATTCCAGATAAATATCTATTGATTCATTCAGAAGAACTACAAACAGAACAATCCACACAGTGGTTAAATTCTTAGGTCCAAGATGCGCTACAGAAACCATGAGATGCGCCACCTAAAAGGGAAAATTCATCACCTTAGTTATGAGATCCACCACTCAAAAGAGATCTCCCACCTAAACTAAGATCCACCATCGTCTAAATGTTCTTCTATTTCAATTATCGATTACATGCACTTTGTTTCGTACATTTGATGCTTGTACAAATAGTAAATAACAAATATAATTATGGGTCAAAGATTCGTCAGATAGACTTCAGTTTAGATTTGCAACGATTTGGAGATCCGACACTTCTCGATAAGCAATTTAACCACTGAATCCATATAAAATGCAAACATAATCTGTGACTGGATGAAATCTCCTAGTTAACAAATATTATTCAGGGTAAATATCTATTGATTAATTCAAAAGTAGTTAAATTCTCAGATCCGAGATGTGCTACAGAAACCATGAGATGCGCCACCTAAAATGGAAGTTTCGTCACCTTAATAAAAATTGTCCGCACCTACCATATCATCAGTACACAGTACAGAACAAAAGATACGTCACTGAAGAGCGATAGGTAACCATAGAGAATGAATGTCAAAGAGCTGTACTGTCACTGGGGCAACAAAGAGGTAACATACCTTCAAATTTCTGAACCAGAGGCACAGAAATAAACTACATGGCCCAGGAATGAATTCTAAAGGACTCTTTGTGGGGATATGGCTTGGACAAGTTAGGTACAAAAAACACGACAGGAGTGAAATTAATGGAAGCAATATTAACAATCGGAACCACTGGAGAAAAACACCCCAGTTAAGTTCAATGATTCTTTGACTCTTACGACACAAGGGATCAGTTTTCATGCGTTTCAGCACATTTTCGTAGTTAAAGACCTAATATTCTCAACCGGTGGGAAATATACGAAGAAAGAACCAGTCTTTCGAAATTATCTACAGATTCAGGGCCACGAGAGCATCCTGAATCGATGGGTACAAAGAGCTCGCTAAGAGCGTCTGACACTGGCCTACTGCTGTCAACTGTTCCACAACATTATTGCAACAGTTTACCAAAAGAAACCGGATGTCAAACTTTGAATACTCGCCATGCAGCTGAGCGAGCACTTTCGCTCCACTTGTGTCGAGGAACGGGATAGCAGAACAATCCACGATGATGTTATGTGGCAATCGCTTTTCCTTTTCTTCTGGGTTTACCCCATTTGGCTTTTCAATCTCCACCACCTCTTTCACGTCGTCTTGGCTACCGGCAATGTCAACAATGTTATCACTGCCGCTGCCTGATGATATTTTTTCCAAATGATTTGTCTCATTTTGAATTACCTCATTCACCTTACCATCGTCTGTTTTTACAACTTCAAGACGCAGGTCGCCTGTAACAGCGTCTTTTGCAACAACTATCATCCTGTCGTTCACTTTTGGCACCTTAGATTTCAGGTACGAAAGCGAAACCGTGTCACTAAACAGCTGTTCCTTGAAAACGTCCAAAGTGGCAAAGTACAGGGGCGATTCAAAGCGGAATATGAAGGCATCATTCACAGGCTGGCAACTGGAGTACCGCTTGTGGTCCAGACAAATCTCGTCCTCCTTGTTTACGTAGAGCTGGACTGACTGAGGGCGTTGCATACGAAAATGCACAACAATGAGCGAGAAGCCCATGCCTATTAGAAGTCCGATATCTACGGGGACAATGAGATTCGTTGCAGCCGTAAAGACATATATCACAAAGTCGTATTTATTTGTCCTCCAGTAGCCCAACCATGCAAGGTAATGAGGAAACAGGGGAATACATGCCACAAATATGATACTACTCAGAACGCAGATGGGAAGCGACTGAAACAGCGGAGCGATCAGAAGCAGCGCGAGCAGAGCGAGGGCCGCACTCACCAGGTAAGCGACCTGCGTCTTACCTCCTGTGTTTTCCATCAGAAAGCAGCGAGGCGGTGACGTACTAGCCACAAGACTGCAGAAAAACGCACCGCCAACAGAGCTTAAACCACTTGCGAGCAGCTCCTGGTTATTGTCAACAGCATAGTTGTGACGCTGGCCAAATAGCTTCGACATCATGCCGACCATCATGTACGCCACTATTGCCGACATGAATGCATCGAATGCATAGTTCTTCATGTGGTTACCAGATGGCAGCATCACGGACGGAAGTCCCTTCGGTATCTTCTTCAGGATCTTCACGTCAAACATCTGCTCCAAATCACCAAAATGCGAAGCCAATGTGAAAAGGATGACGATGATCAAATCGATCGGAATAGGAACTTTCAGTTTTGACGAAAATCGTTCGTTTATGCACTTCTTAACGAGAATCAATGTCACCAGAGACAAACTGGATATAAGAATCTGCATAAGATTGGCAGATGGAAGATTAATTAGGATTGCATAGACACTGTAGAAGTAATCGCCAGGACCTGTGTACCCTCGGACAACTGATAAGCCAAGCATATCTCGAATCTGATGAGTTAAAACTCTACTATTGCTTGCAGCTAAGTAGCCACTCACGAACGGCTCGGCCATATAGGAAACTATGAAGCCGAGCTGAAAGACTCCCATCACAACCTGGAATATTCCTGCAAGAAATGAAATGCTCACAGCTACCGAAATCTGTCCCAGTTCCTCCTGCGTGAAACTGCCATCACTATTGATAGTCTCATTGTCACCAGTCGAAACAGGCGAAGCTAATAAGCCCTCTTTCTTCACAGTTTCTGCAATAATGAGGCTGCAGAGTGCCATAGTACCCATGGATACATGACGAGACGATCCAAAGATGAAGTAGATAAGAACAGGGAAGAAGGAGGTATACAGTCCTAATATGACCGGAACACCAGCCAGTCGAGCGTAGCCAAGACTCTGTGGTATCGTAACAACTCCGACACTCAATCCAGCAATTATATCGCCGACTATGTATTGTCTTAGTTTATATTCTCGAACGACATTGATGGCCGGAACCTTGCCCACAATCCAGTTCAGGAAATTCTTTGCTGTGCACTTGGCAGTAAGTGTCCGATATGCACTTAGTTTACCAAGAGAAACTTCTGTTACATGTCCATATTTGGAGTTGTGTTCAGCCAGGTTAAGACCATGATATGTCGATCTTCTGCTCCTTGCTTCTGGCTCCACTTCAAAGTTCTTCAGGGGCTCAATTTGCTCTGAAGCCATGTCCACAACCTGTACAGCTGATGAAAGGCTGGGCTCCTAATGTAATCCGATGGCTGGTATCCACATGAATCTCCAATCTGGAGAGCTATTCCAGTCGCTGGTATGTCCAATTCATCTGCTCAAAGTTTCGCCAAGACAGAATGTCGTGAATCTGTTATACAAATAGAAAAAAGCGCAGTAAATTAATGCACCGACAGGTCTACCAAACACACAGATATAAAACTTCTTCATAACTTTAGGCAAATTCTTATCTTGCTGGTACTTTCTGAGTACCCAACAGCACTCACGTACAACAGAACTCGTCATAATGCTGCATAATGTTGCGTTAATGAAGTTATAATTTGTAAAATGAGTTCATTCTCTACAGCAGAATGAAACTATCTATCACAATATGCTAATACAATCAACCATTCAGTGCTTGCGACAAACTGAAGATGAAGAAAATAATAAAAATGTTTATCAATATAATAAAAGGACAAGGCATGCGTGGGTGCGTCGCGACTCGAAGCACTGGCTCAATCTAAACATGCAATTACTAGATCCACAATTTTGTGTCTCCGAGGGCAACGGCCAATGTTGTCATAAGCTGTCGTTAAACTGATGAAAAAATATGTTAGTCACAAGTGCTCCCAAAATTTCAATAAGCAACACACAGTTCAAAAAGTCATATTGAACTGAGTAAATTTTATCATGAGCTGGTGTAACAGTAAAACTGAAGATATTCTATGCACAACAAATCGCAAAACGCCACAATTGCCGACACACGGGGAGCACCAGCCCCAAGCTTAGATAAAGGAGGGCGATGCTAATCACCTTCGTTATATAAGGCCTACATCATCGGTAAACTGTTGGCCCTATACCAGATAGGCACAGTTGCAAATCCTTAATGTTTGTCATGAGCTATCGCTAAACCGATGAAATACACACCTCTTGGAAAACATCTGGCACAACTTGTCAGAGTAGGCCTAAATGCTTTTTCAACGGTAACGGCCTCTGTTGCAATAAGAGATTGGCTTGCCCATCAAGCTGTCGTTTAACTATGGAAGCCACTTCGAATCTAAGGTCAAAATAATGTCAACACATATTCGAAACACGTCTTATTGTTTCTAAGCCGTCTTAGGACGGGCCGTCAACTAGTACATAATATTTACGCATATGATGATAGACCGCTTGAAAACGGATGTCGAGTATACGTTCGCCCCATACCAGGGTTCACGGCTTGACAGGCATAAAATGATATTCATCTAAGGCTATTGTCTCGACGCCTACAAAACATCTGGCACAACTTGGCAACGCAGCGTTGCCAACGCTGAATGCCTGGACCTACACTTTTAAAATAGCTTGTGATGTACGAGATAAATATAGAGCAGATTCGTCGTCTAAATTATATTATGTGAAACTTTAATTCAGCAAAACCAAGACTGGGAGACTTTGTCAACAATTAAGCCTGGGAAAATTCTCGAGAGAGACGCTGCCGTGTATCCTATATGAGCATAGAGAACTTGAGATGATTCATAGGTGGGCCACTGGGCCATGCCGATATAATAAATTATTATATGCCTACATTATTATATAAAATTTTGTTTATTAATTATTCTTCTGACCCACTGACACAACGACAGTACAAATAATATTGACATTCAATTCCGTTTATAGCCATAACGATATGAAAGTTAAGATGAATTATTTAGACATATTTTGGACGATGAGTTCAGATTATCCCGGGTGACTCACAGGTCGCAATATATAATGTGGAACAACACTTTATTGGTAGCCTAGGCTTACTCCGTATACAAGTAGAGGATAACATTCGAGCGAAGCTGCGTATACAGCAGATCTACTATACCATGTAGAAATGCTGCAGCGTTTGCAAAACAATTAGGCCTATGCGCTGACAAGCAAAACCCGTACGAAGTGGATTTCAGTAACAGAAAAACTCTGCGATTTCGTGATTGGGGAAAAATGGTCCACTGTGGTCCAATTCTTTTATCTGGTTTCATTGATCCCTTAATTAACTTTAGTCAATTGTTCAATAACGCTCGATCTGGGATGTTGCACAGTTAGGCCCTACACGTGAAAGATGATCCCTTAATGAGAACACAAAACGTAAATAAAACAAATATTATTAGCCTCGTTCGTTAGCGTAGCGTGAAACGACAGAATTTCCATAGATTGCCTTTAAATGACGATGTCATTATATTTTATATCGACGCCCCAGAATAAGAACAGGTCGGCAGATGGCCACACGAAGACGACGACGACAGTCAATGCCGTCTGACAGAGAGAGGAGACGATGAGGTTGTAGTCATGCAGGTCATCATAACAGTTGCAGCAGGATAAGGGGTATAGGCAGACAGTCAGACAGACCAGAGGTTAATCAGCCACGTGACCAAGAGTCATACGCACACGTACACTGGCTGAGCTTTTAAATATTAATCAGCATGTATGTAGGCCTAAAGCATTATAGTTTATATAGAGCATATTTTATGTTTTATCATTTTAAGCCTTTTAATTATTTTAACTGTTTGCCACTAGCCAGAACTGCAGAATGCGCCGTCTTCAAAAATGCCTTATCGCATTTGAATTATAGAGCTATTGAACATAGTGGCCGAAGTGTAAAATTTACAAGCGATCGTCCAAAGTGGGAAAAGGCCTTCGTAGACCGAGGCCATGCATTCATCGTTCATTCTTGCTACGATAAATGTAAACTGAAGCTGTCTGAAGAAAGGGCGGCAATAGCTCTTATATAGACGATGAGTAGGAGCGACACAGACAAGCGCACATAGACGCGCGTACAAGCGATAGGGGTCGCTGATACAGCAATAGGACCGACACAGACAGCACAGATATGAACGCGCATACATGCAAGCAAACATCTCACGTTAGCATCACCGTCTGCCAGGCCGCCGGTAAGATACACAGATCAGATCGCGCATCCACCAAGAGGTAGGCAACAGGACACAGAGACGGACAGGTCGAATCCATGGCCGCTGCAAATCGACATCTATCTGTTCTCATACGTCACAGCGTAAGATACCACAACTAAAACTATTTACACAATAATACACATACTATAGAAAAAGAACCCATAAATCTTGACAATACCTGTCGAAATAGTTATTTTAAATGAATTAATTTAAATTTAAACCATAATAAAAACAAACCACACAGAATTGAATTTAAGATCACAGGAAATTGTTTAAATTGTAAACGACAAAATAGCAAATGCTGAAAAAGTTTGTTATATAACGAAACCCTCAACCTACCCCTACCCTACATAATAAATGCTAATAAAACAGGAACCAACCCACCTACCTCTTGAGAGTTATATAATATGTGAACGGCCCCTAAATTAAAGTGGATTAGAAGACATATAATCTGTGTTATAAATAGGCCTACTGCAAGTAGGCCTAATATATGATGCTCAACATCCTTACACTCCCAGCTTCCTCTCAAAAGCAGATTTTGAGCGGTGGATCTCTGAATTGAGATGGCGGATCTCCAATTTTAGGTGGTGGATCTCCCAATTGAGGTGGTGGATCTCCTACTTTAGGTGGTGAATCTGAAAACCGAGGTGCCGGATCTTAGATCCGGCAAGATCCGGCTGAATGTAATCACTGCTGAAGACTAATCTGCAGCGACATTCTAAGACCACTCTACTCGACTCCTATTGAAGAACACTAAACGAAGGCCCTCTACACAGCCGCATATATGACCATACACGATATTTTCATCGTGTGTATATCATCATTATCATGTAGGCTACACACGACAAATATCCATAGATGCATGCCTACACATAAATGCATAGACCAATATATACATATATATACATATATATATATCAGGCAGACTGAACTGTGTATATTATCATGCAATGTCTGTGCTGGCCATAAAGCTGTCCTCTTTCGTTCGAGCACACACTCGCCTCTGCTCCGTCGTCGTCATCTGAGAATATAGTAGCGCTACATGATGACGAACACAGCAGGCGACATCTAGTAATTGATTTCGTTAACAAATGAAATTAGTTCTTAAGAGGAAATATGCTTCCGTTTTCCCGCCGGGAAATGGACTTTTGTTGGCCGTCGACGGGAAAGCGAAGGAGGACATCAGAGGGACTGGAGGAGTAGACGCGGGCAGACAGATGAACGCACGGACCGACAGACAATCAGACAGAAAGACGAATACATACATGCATAAGCTACGGAGTGAGGCAGGACACACGCAGACTGGGAGTGACCCATGACCAAAGACTGATCGAGAGGTGATGGTCTATAGGGCCCAGTGGTGCAGTTCGCCGTCTTGCGTCAGAAGGGTCGCGGGTTCGAATTCACTTCAAGCCAATGCGTAAGAACCCAGAGCAAGTAAATTGCTCGGTGATGGCGCTTCGGAGTGCTAACTTTGATTAAGCACTGCAGTCGGGAGCGTCTCTGAATTGTGGACTCTAAGAAGGCGCTATAGAAATCTCCGAAATAAAATAGAACAGTTAACAAGCACGAATGCATGATGATCTGCGTTTGCCCAATAATTAGTAGTAGTATGTCATTTTACTAACGAACAACGTCGCCTTCATTATCATCGAATATGATAACGACTACTACCATCGTTATCATAAACATGATCGTTGTCACCATCATCTATTCGTCACCTTCATCTATCTACATCGTAACATGATAATAGTTAATTGCTTATATATGCATGTCATACTTTTATGTGTAGACTGTGATCATCATCGCCAGCACAACCATCGCAATCATCACATTTATCATTCTCATCACCTTCTAGTCCCTTTTGCCCGCACCTCTACAAAACAGAGCAGAGCCTTCTCTGTTGTAGGCCCCTCGACCTGTAATGGACTCCCTCTTGAACTCCGCCTCTTGCCAACGTCCATCTCGCCAGGGTTCTTTTCTTATCTTAAAACTGTTGGGAACGCCTCTGAGTAGTCTTCTTAAAGGGCGCTATATATAAATGTTCGAAATGAATGAATGAATGAATGATCACATTTCTTCGACATCCCTCAGCCGCATATTATAGTGTTATCACTAGCATTTAAGCCTATTACCAAAATATAGAACAGTAAATATCGCTGCAATTATAGCTATAGCCCTTCATCTATCATGTCTCCGATTTTCATAGCAAGTTATGCCAATAAATATTAGGCATAAAATTATTTATCATAATCATCAGCAGCATTATGATCATCATCGTTTCGTCGTCGTAGGCCTAATCATCATCATCGTTCATCGATCAAAGATTATTATAATCATCATCATCATAAGTCATCATCATCATAAATCATCATTATCATCATCGTCGTCGTCGTTGTTATACTTCGCAATGAGAGATAAATATAGAGCAGCATGCATTAACCGAAATGAAATAGCTGGAAGCCAATGGGGGAATGACTGGGTATAATATTATGTCTATTGCTTTCATGTTGACTGAGTCTCTCTCTCTGTTTGTTAAGCCAGGCATTCCGTTCAACTGACTCCGCCCTCTTTGTCTAGTCAGCATGCAACAAAGTCTGCAGTCTGCACGACCTTCCATAGATATAACAACAACGCACTTACATGGCTTCAGATCCATTCGAATTATCCCTCCCCCCAGTTTATATCTTAAATGAAACGCAGTCCAACTAATGGTGAAGCACTTTCTGATCTCAGATGAGATCACGAATCAACTAAACTTCTTCATACTGTTCTGTGTTTGCTCACGCAATTACCATGACCTACTTATCATGACCTACTTATCATGACCTACTTATCATGACCTACTTATCATGACCTACTCACCTCATTAAGAGCATTAAGAGCCAACCAATGCAGCCTCAGAATTTGAGTCAATTAAGATCAAGTGTATCGGATGACGCTTCGTATCAACTTCGCTAATTGTTCCAGGAACAGCTAATGGTGAGTAAATGATCGCATAAGATCATTTCCTACAGACATTTTTTTTATAAGCCTACCACTCCTTCCACGAAACGTGGAGTCCAACATTTGCGATCGGGAGTCGTGTCTATAGAGTAGCCTATCGGACATGAGTAGCATTGGAGACGGAAAGATCAAGGGCTCTGGATTCGATTCCATTCGCTCAGTCGGATGCCTTGGACGCTTTGTCAACTCTAGCATCTAATCTGGTCGTCGTGGTCGTCTCTTATAATTTCCCTCTTATCGCCGCCCACTAGGACTGATCGACGGGACAAATATTCATTTCCAGGTTTTCTTAGAGCCCAGATTGGTCAAGAAGGTCGACAGAAGGAGGAAGACAAATAGAGAACGCACAGCAAACAAATCGACTGACAGCTCAAACGAAACAGATACAAAGAGCTACACACGCGGCGACAGGTAGAACGACCGAAGAGGAGTCCTACTATTATATTATTCGCTGTAGTGTAGCAGGAAATCAATATTGCCAACCCTCTGCGAGTGCAGACGACAGTGGTTAATTGCTGACCGTAGAACGGATATGCCGTAGTAAATTGGATTGCAGAGTAGAGCGGCGCCCACGTGGGTGTGTGTTGCTGCTGTGCTTCGCTTTTTAAATCTTCCGACGAATGTTTACCTTTCGTTAATTAGGGCACACTTACATGTAGCTCGTTGCATGCTTTTTCGATCCTTCAGATTGCCAAGCAGTGCGCCTTTTTCTACCTCTGAGTGTCAGCACGGTCTGTCTGAGTGTCAGCAGTGTCTGTCATCTGGAGCACCTGGAAGAGATGTCTCCTCTGGTCGCTTGGTCTGTCTTAAACTGAAACTACGACTGACCTTGCAACGAGATATTCCCTAGACCAGCGAGGGGGAAAGGCAAGCAGAAGACGACACTCCCCCAAGATCCGGGTCCCCCCACAGGAGGGGGACTAGATTAAACACTGGATATTAGAGGTAAACTCAAGACCACGTTGATATAGCAGGGGTAGGTCTATTTAAAGCACTTCAAGGTTGAAAATTATTAAAAGAATTAGTGCTAAATGTCACGAATAGAATTATAGTTCATTGAATCGAACACTCACCTGCATATGATACGGAATTCCATCTCTTAGGCACAGTCCAAGTTTGTTTCCAGACGTAGACAAACGATTTGTTTAGAGAACTGCCAGACAACTATCGTCACTTTCCGATTCGTCACTCTACAGGCAATGCATGAAATGCGATGTAGAGTTGAGCAGAGCAATTATTGAGGTTGGTGACTGAAGGCATCAGACTACGGCGTATGCTTAATCACGAGCGCCAAGTCAGAAGGAATGAGCTTACATGTGTTAGAGAATGTCTTCAGACACACACTTTGTAGCCAGGTCGACAGTAGGCGTAAGAGGGCAGAATCGAAGCAGGAAGATCGACACAGATTTTAACAAAATGGTTTGATCTGTTGGTGGCGGACAAGTTGAAGGAATCACTACCGCCAGGTCCTTTGCATTTTGTGTTATCAAAGGAAGGAACAGAATGTTTTGAAGCTAGTATGGTTGCAGATCTAGCTGACATTCATGTCAACAATAGAATTGGTATTGGTTACACAAGCAAACCAAATTATGAAAGTGGAAGTAATGTGAACCAAGGTCAAGGTCAAGGTGGAAAATGGACGAATAATCAAGCGAGTGGGAATCAGTTTAACAAAAAGGAGGTACAATTCAAGCTACCGCCAAAAAATGAAACTGGTTCAGGGACGAATAATCAGCGACCATGGTTTAACAAGAGTCCACCAAGTGTGATGTCAGAAAGCAATGTCACTTTCAATGATTACAAAAGCAGAGACGGGAATGAACAGAAGGGACAATCGTCTGTCCAGACAGTGAAACGTTGTCATAACTGTGGTTCTGACCGACACTTGATTAAATGGTGCCCAATTCCTGTGAGATTATCCAATTATAACAATCGACAAGCAGAAAACACAAGGTTAAATCAAATTCAAATCATTGCAGATAAGGTAGAGGAGTTCAAAAGAGAAGAACAAGAAACTGAAGTAAAGTCTGTGATGAAATGTGGCATTGACAGAGAAATGCTTTTACAGAAAACAGTTCAGAATAAAGCTGTAACAACAGGTAACAGACAGACATGAAGAGATCATTGTTACAGTATTTTGATGTGGAACTGCGAGGTTCTGAAGGAAATATACCAATTAAAGTGAAGGCATTAATTTATTCTGGTGCTGAAATTCCTGTTATCAGTAAAGAACTGCTTGCTGGTATGAAAGTATGAAAGTTTTGCAATGTGTAGCTGGAGATGCTATACCTGCTCAATTGGTCAAAGTTGATGTGAGATTTGGTTCTTAAGATATTACAAATGAAAAACAGTTGCAGATACTGACACCGTATGTGATACTGATATGTGCTAGTATTTAAAATATGGGAAGTACAGAAAGATTCTTGCTACATCCAGAAATTATAGCAGAACTAAAGGCCGTACCACAAGTGCAAGTCAAAAATGATGAAGTGCAAGCGAATGTGATAACGAGAGCACAAAGTCAAAGAATGCAGAATGAGGAAATGGAAAATGAGAGTGAAACTGAAAGGTTCAAGTGATGAGGAAAATGATATCAATGAACAAAATGTAACGAATGAAGGAATAACATCTGAAATGAATGAACAAGAGTTGGTTGCATGTGAGAATGGTATTTTAAATGAATCAGAAGATGAAAATGAAGGTGATGCTGTTATTGGAGATTTGTGTGAAGAGAAAGAGTCAGATGATGAACAACAGATGCAGATTGCAGATGCAAAGAGGTTTGAAAGACAGCAGAGAAATGATGAATCGTTGAAGTCGTGGCGGCAATTATCTCAAGGTAAAGGATCAGAATTCTGTGTTTTCAATGATTTGTTATACAAGATATGTCAGGTAATGAATCAGACTGTTTAACAATTGGTGTTACCAAAAGAATGCAGAATTAAGGTGATGGATTTGGCACATGAATCAGTTTTCGGTGGTCATTTGGGTGAACAGAAAACCTGAGAACGAATAAAATTATAAATTGTTTGGCCAATGATGCGACGGAACATTGTGAAATATTGCAGATCTTGTGAAAAATGTAAATTGAAAGCAAGAAGTTTGGTGTTGGACAGGGTTCTCTAATAACACCTATACCAAGATAGGAGATAGCTTATCGGAGAATGACGATGGACTGTATCGGTCCAATTGAACCAATGTCCACTGCAGGTCATAAGTATTGCTTGTGCATTGTTGACTCATGTATAAGATGGCCTACTGTGTTTTTGTTGAAGTCTTTGACAGCAAAAGTAGTTTGTGATGCACTGATGGAGTTAGTTATGACTGTTGGAGTACCATCT
>JAQFXW010001864.1:0-14020 GCA_034693945.1 Dendrobaena attemsi
TTATGCCGCCTTTTCCTTTGCTCCCTGTTTTCAATAGAAAGGCCTGTTTTCGCTACTTTTCTGTCTCTTCCACCCCATTTTGCCGCCCCTGCCAAAGTGCCGCCCGGGACGACTCGCCCCCTCTGCCCCACCATTGCTACGCCTCTGTGTGGATGAGAATTCGTTGGTGGCCTGCACGAGACAGTGTTACCTTCTGTTGTGATATTAACATCATTGATTTGCCGCTACACAAACAAACTTTTCAGTCTGTTAGAACGTTTCAACATCAGTGAAGCTAAGCCAGAAGTGCTACTAAGAGGCACTTAAAAGGCAGACAGAAGCTCTACTTTGTTGATCGCTTATTGATGATTTAAGCTGTGCCACTGACAGGATAAACTGTCTTCCTCAATTGACGTCTTGTTGACTGGTGTTGAGATGAATAATTCCAATACCATTAATGTTGTTGTGTTATTACTTTGGATAAAAGTGAGTTGTAAAGCTGTTAGATGGCAATATGTTGTTGCATCTTTGCCCCTTCAGATGCGCAGTATAAATATTCCGATGCTTTATTACTTTCACAGAGAAGTTAAGTACAATAGAATGCTGTGGTATTAACCGCCAATGTTGACCTGACAATGGCTTTAATATGCAGAAATTAGAAAAGGAGTCTGGGTTAGATGTAAGTCGATGCAACTTTATTTGCTTGGGCCTCCCCTGTGCCACGCTCTCTGCCCTTTGATGGTGATATGGTGATGAATGGTAACTAACTAGGGAGACGCTTTTAGATCTTTGCTGCTCTAAAATGGTGGAGTAGGCGTAAACCCAAACCAGGAAACCTGCGTGTTTTGCAATAAAAACTGTGTTGAGACGTGTTTCTGGGTTGAAATATGAAACTTATGCAAACACAGCTGTAGTAGCCTGAACACTTATTTGAACCTGTTTACTTACATTTCTACTCATTTACTGACCATGTAAGAATGGTTGATCGAGTTGGGCCAGTTGTTCCTAGATAACTTGGCTTTCATGATGATGTTCAGCCAGATGTGAATCATGTGATAAGTAAGTAAGTGTTGGTTTATCGCCCCTTAGAGCGAACTGAACAGCCCTGTGTGCTTCTGACCTGATGGAGCATGCTATCAATTGGCAAACAGCATAGTCTACAGGCGCCTGCGACAGGCATTGTGAGCACTTTTTGGCATATCTACCAATACAAATCAACAATAGGCAAATGACAACTTCATTGTCATATTGTGTTATTATTCTTTTGTTACAGGAAATTTTTATGACACAACTCAACTTGCGAACTCACTACCATTAGTCAAAACTTGGTATTTAACTCTGGTCTTTGCTTGACTCTGTCTTGTGATTGCAATCCGAGCCTTATATTCTTTTTATGCTGATCTTGCCCTCAAAATTAAGTGCTTTAGATAAATGAATAAATATCCAAACTTGTCTTTCCATATGTGCTACATAATTGGATACATGTAGCTCTGCAGAGTTGGTTGTTAGAATAGTGTATAACATAGAAAGAGCTTTTGTTATTCAGGTGTAGTGAAAGAATCTTACTCTGCTTAATGGTGATTGTAGCCCAGTTAGCTACACTAGCCCAACTAGCTACATCGGGAGCGAGCCGGCCCGTTGTTTCGTCAACCCCAGTTCGAGCCTCGGTGTAGTGAAAGAATATAGGGCTAGCACGGTCCGTTCACGGGGACCTTAATGGCGTTACGTCCATTCAAACGGGCGAGCGGTAGTGCAGGATCTCACCCATGCGGTCGAGGCCATATACAGTCGCTATCGAAAAATTGATTTACCTTGTACCTTTACCTTTATAACTTCCACCAGTTGTAGTATTTGTAATAGCATCCATTGTTTCATGGTGGACTTATCGGCGTACCTATTTCTTCTAATGCTTTCATTGCTGAATTGAGAAGAGGAACTATGCATGGATTTGACCGCTTAACCGTGTCCTTCACATTTTTCAGTAGAATCAGTGAGTGTTTGTTTACAAGGGATATGTTGCGTATTCTTTTATTTGTGTAGTCTGGCTTGTTTTGTATGCGTTCTGTGTGGAATGTGTTTGTGAAATTGTGCGTGTGTTTGTGACCTTGTTGCTTTGTGAGGTCATTTTAGCCCAAATATTGCCAGGACAAAATGGACAGTCTGCTGGGATCTGATAAAAAGTCTGCAGTGATGGAATGCTTGATCAGACAGAACCAGTTCTAACACTTAGACTGTATGGCTTTTTAAAACAATCTCTAAATATATTATGGGACTCTATTGCATAAAGTATCCTTTTTGCAGACTTTATTCCAGAACCTCTGACACGTTTTTTTGGTCCTGCACAGGTTAACTGCCACACAGTGCCACGCAAGTCTATGTCCGAAGGTACTCATTTATAACTCTTATTTGATCAAAGCTCGATGAAAGCCTTGAAAAACCATGCACAAGAATGCACTTTAGATGGAGACTTATATTGGTTGCCAGATATGCACCGTGCCAGTGGGCCATTTGCCTTTTGATCCAGTGATGTTGGTTGGAGTGCTCACTGATTGAGTGCTGTCCAGTGACCTTGTACAAGTTACTGCAGACAGCTTCCTTTGTCTAAATGGAATGGAATCTGGCACTGGCAGCATTTGGCTTAACTGCCTTCCCTGTGGTACTTGGAGGGTACGTGGGGTATGAACCCTTGGATACATTACATTGCATTGTATTACATTACATTAAGGTATCCGCAATTCTGTTTAACTTTCAAGTTTGGTTTTTTAGATTTAGAAACTTGTCACCTATTCGTGAAACAGGGCAGGTTTTGCCAAACTCGGAAAATTTGTGTGCTTTACGATAAGTACCCAGGAACAAGAAATGAGTGTGTATTATTACTCTTGAAACTGTGTTATTCAAAATAAATGTAGCTCTGCAAATATTCTGTAATCGTAGGCATTGATATTTATTTTATTTATTTATGCATTTCTATACCGCCCCTTCAAGTCTTCTACTACTCAGAAGTGGTCTCGACTACAGCCCGAAGGAGTGTCAGAGTTAACACACTGAAGCGCCACGAGCAACAGTAAGTCAAGGACTTGCTCAAGGTCCCTACATGGTGGCTCGGGTTTGAATCGAATTAGCTACCCCTTGGATGCAAGGCGGTGACTATCCCACTGCTCCACAAACGCCCCATGTGCTAGCCCGAGATTTTAAATCTCTTGAGTGTCCGCAGGCATCGGGAGTCGAACACAGTCCGTGCAAACACAGGACCGGCTCGCTCCCAATATAGCTAACTGGGCTTGTATGATATAGCTGATAAGTATGTGACTGGTACTGAGAAAAGCCGTTTGTAGGGTTTGTATGAGTCATTGCTTCAAATGGATCGGCAAGGGATTGGATGAGACTGAAGTGCTGCTGCTGCAGCTGACAGTGGGACGGACAATTGGTTACAGAGGGATAGAACAGGGATTGATATAGTTTTCATCTAGATGTCAACAATGAGTCCGGCAGCCACTGCAGTTACGACTCAGCTTATGTGAAGAGATGTCTGCCGGGTCATGGAGCAACCATGAAGCCTGCACAGATAGAAATATCTGTTTTTGTCTCTCTGTCTGTTTGTATGTCTGTCAATTTGTGTGCGTGTCTGTGTTTATGTGTGTCTATATGTTCCGAGTATATGTGTGTGTTTGTGTATCTGCGTCTGACCTGATGGATGATCTTGTCTGACACCATCAAATCTAACAATCTGAAATAACTGCCTTGCAGTGGAATACTGTAGTGAATTGCAAAGCACAGAGTGCGAGCATTTGAGGAGCGTGAACGGACTGCAGAAGAGTGCAAACATAGCCTAGAAATCTAAGCCATCTGAACAATATTTGATCACTTAGAGAAACTTGACCAGGCTGGGACTGACGGCTGATGTGGTGGAATATTAATGAAGAGACCTCAGATTGATAATGCATGGGGTCAATTGCTGTTTAGATGTTTGCATGATCTCTCTCTCATCTGTAAATTACAATGCCATGCAACCAATTAGGGTAGTACGATGCTCTATTATATTTGAACTATTTATGTAGAATTGTAATCAGTCTATAAACAGCAACGCTTAAGTGTTCAAATTGTTGTTTGCCAATAATTTGCTCAACACAATGGTGCAATGTACGTCTATTCTTTGTTGACTTGACACTGGTATTTCTCACAACAGAGTCTCTTCTCAGAGAAAGTAACTGCTATGGATGTAGCCTAAGGCTTGATGAAATGAAAGAGAAAAATCGCATATACTGTCTTGTTTCTATTCCTCCCAGTGCATCCAACATTCCCTAAAAGCAAAAAACTCAGCATGTCGGTTTCTCAAATTGCAGATTTTTGGGTGGATTTGCACTGTTTGACCGTATTTATAGTGTCATCATCCTTCAGGGTTGAATTAATCTGTCTCTCTCTTGGGAGGGATCAGCCTTCTATTCCACTTGCATCTGTCTCCAATATCTTCTTTCTTAAATTTCAGAAATGTCAGGTTTTTTGTATCATGTCTCCTCTTCTCTTCTTCTGTTTTCCCGACTGCGGAGACAATCTGATTTTATGATTCTTGATGCAACTGATATCCTCTCTTCGCATCACATGTCCGTACTATCTCAGACTGGCCTCCTACTTTTTTGGGTACTGTTTGACAGTGTTTTTATAGTGTATAGTGCCTTAAAATCTATACTATGCGGCTGCTACAGTCATGCAGTTTAGAGGTTTCTCTTATTAGCTAGGTGTTACTATTGTTTGATTAAATTCAGTAGGTTCTTACTTTTGATGCATTTCACTTGAAGTGACTTTCAATTGATACAGCACTATTGAAGTGATTCAATTCAATCAGATGCATTGCAGAAAAAGGTCAAAAATATTAAGAATGTCTGTCAATAGAAAACTTTAAGAAACTATAGTTTCTTTCCATGAACATGAATGATATACTTTGGTAGTTTTCACCGACTCTTATTTGTCACGCTGATCTTATTTATATGTGATATTATGGGTAGTTGAACACAGATCTAAGCGAGTTCTATAAACGTCTGGACGGTCGACACAGTTAGATTAGGGTACAAGGTCAACGAAATATCATAAAGCCTTGTATAAACATCTGGATTGAGTTAAATTAGGTTACCAATTCAACTAAATGTTGTACGAAGGCATTTTCTAAGACGTTGCTCAGTGCCGAGATCATGGCATTGTGAGCAGAGCACTGTTCTTCTTCAAGGTGGTTCTGATTGATTCGGATGGCCTGGACAGCAGCGGTCGTTATTCACTCTGGATGGTCCTGCTGTGTCTATTCCCAGTTCAACAATGCATGGACTTGTCCGTCCATCAACCTGTTTTGCCTCAGTAGTCATTGTTTCCGATACGCTCCTTCCACACCTTGTCGGAAAAGAATGGACGATGGTCATGCTAATTTGGCATTTATTGCCATTAAAGACCTGTTCGTTTATGGCTGGAAGCCATGTGGTGCAGCTTCCCTTTATGTGTACTCTGCATTGTGCCTCTCTTTCCGCTCTCTCCTATCGATTGTCCCCAAGTTTTTGTAGTTCATTTACTCATGCAAGGTTTGTGCATTGTCCGTGTGCGTTGGCTTGTAGGCCAGCAATTATAAATACCATGACGCTGAATGGCTTTGCAGGAATCATGCAATTGTCATGCGTCAACAAGATCAATGCTTCAGGCCATCGTTTGCAGTTCTCTGACTATGACATAATCTGGATCCCTTGCTAGAACTGTGGTGAAGTGCACCATGTACAATGACACCAGCGATGTTCATCTGACATTGCCTCAAATGGTGTTACTTTCAGTATATATCGATTGATCTATTAGTATATGTTTGTTTTACAAATGATCTGACTCTTATTTAATCATAATGCAGAATTCAATCTGTGGTGTAACTTCTAACTGCCTTTAATAGGCCTTAGGGAGTATTTCCATGACTTGTGACTATATTTGCAAGCCGTATTTATTGTTTGCCAACCCTTATAATTTAGACAGTAATAACAATTTACAGGCCACTCATCATACAATTAAAATTTGGAAATAATACAATGTCAATGTTATTGCACTTGATGAGGTCAATCCACTAAACATCACAGGTCACTGAGCCATCCCGCCCAATCACTGTGGGATGCAAACTGCATTAGTAATCGGAAATGGAATCAACAACTAATGTTCTTTACTATCCCCTTCCTATCTGGAATCAAAAACGAAATTTATTATGGCCTGAGCATTTCCGCATTATAGATGGTTCCAGAATAGAACAATATGGTAAGATAAAGGACTACTGGTGTATTTAATAAACTTGTATTATTTCATACAGGTCTTTCATTTGAACTATTTGCACCTCTGAGTTGATTTCTTCAAATCAATCTAATCAAATCAGTGTTTATTGAAGCCATGGAAATGAAAAGAATAACATACAATGTAAACATGTTTAAACAATCATGGTACCAAAGGGTGACCCAGAAGGGCGAATAGCCTGTAGGAGCAGGGGCACCTAGTTACGTTGAAATTTACATGGCGAGTTAGCTCAAATGGTTTCAAGAAAAGTAACAGAAGAAAAATGAAAAAGAAGAGGCACTATATAAATTCTCGAAATTAATGAAATTATGAGTGAATTTTATCTCTTTTAAATTTTATTTCAACTATTTCCTGCAAAAGGGAAACTGTTGAATCGCGTTCAGTAGATTTAATTTGTATCTGATTGATTGTACATGCTACTATCATTGCGTTCTGATAAGGATTGTTCTGTCAACTGATGTTGCAATTTGTTTTTGTAATCATTTATTGTTTAACATCATTCAGTATCTTTGTGATTATGTGATGACTACATGGTGAACTGATGAATGTACAGCAATATGACGGGTCAACGGTCATGAGTCAGAACGATAGAAGACTTAATCAGAATGACTGTGCGATAGCAAACGCTCTGGTCATTCGACCAATATTATCATCCCTATGTTAACGATAACGTTTCGTTGTGAAGATGTCCCTTTGGACGGCGTGTTCAATATCTGGCTGGCTACAGTACACCGTCTACCAGATCCCAACTGACCACAAACTCTACCTAATCTGACTTCATTGCAGGAACTGAGTCTGCGTCTGGCAGCAGCGGCATTTGCTGTATGGTGGTTGACCTGACTTAGCCGATCACAGACTTCTGATATTTTATTAGCCAGAATTGACTGATTATTATTCCCAAAGTGGGAGTATTTGGTTGGCATGGATGCATCTTCCTCGAGCCTGTGCTTGGAAGAACTCCAGATGATCAATACGCTGGGCCTTTATTGGCGATTGTCTCTCTGGCCAGGCACGGCGTCCGCAGTTGCTATTGGCGCTGCCACGGCTCCATGGAGAAGAATCCTCCACTCTCTCTCTTCCAAAATAATCTCGATTGAAAGCCAGATAAAGAATGCGATCGGTCCATCGCGTCGACTCTTCAGGGATCGATGCTTTCTCCTATCTTGGTGCCACCGTCTTTCTTCAGGTTCAGTCAAGCCTTAAAATGAAGGTCGTGTCCCGACGAAAGACAAATCGCTCAGTCAACCGGAAATTACTTCTGTAATGCAGTCTGTTGCAACAATTCTCATTCCGATATATATTGCAGGAGGAATGCTTTGACTTTATTCCTCTTCCTTCTTCTATGCTCTGTTCTCATATCGTTGCATGAAGTGGTATAGAATATCCCTTCTTGGAACCTAATCTAAGCAAATGCTCTGTGTCCTTTTCTGATTGTCTGTGTGTATAGTGATAGAATCTCCATAATTTGTTTGTTTTACATGATTGCATCTAATGGATCGTTAATTATACCCATTGAGTTAGCAGACCACAGTAATGATTGCAGGTTTAATTAAAAGAAGCTTTATTTCTCAGAGGCTGGCCTTCCCAAGATTTCTTTTGAGAGTTGCCTAGAAACTGAGAAAACGTGGCATTAATTTAATTAAATTGCATTCCATTCCCTTCTATTGTAACACTGCAGTAGTATTAGGTGATCTGTGGATCATTATTGGTTCACGCTTCAAACAAAAGAGATCTTTGATTCCAGGACTATGACTTTGAGGGCTCTTTGAGTGTTATATTCACATTGAATTTACAATTATATAGGAGAATAAATAATTTTGATGCGTTATTGACTGGTTCCTGACATCTTCCAGAAGTACAATAAGCTGAGCATGCCAATTGATTGTCATGTGAGTACAATTTTAAGTTTGGCTTTTAAAGCAAATTTGAAGATCTGTAAAATGCTATTCTTGTGATGCAGCAAATGTGTATTAAGGCCCAGTTTCAGTGCTCCTTAAGAAGTGCAGCACTTATTATAAGAGGTGCTATATAAATATTCTAATACAATACAATACAACAATACTTACTACTGTGAATAGTGAATACATGCAGCTCAATTTGGATTCGAATGATTTTTGCAGTTTATTTCAGTCACCTACACTAGCCTTCCCAATACTTTGATTAAAAATTAAATGTGCTTGTATAAATTTCTTTGAGGGCACACAGTGCTCCGCAGATGGTATTCATATGTCTAAAGTTGCCTATTTACAAACCATGGCAGAATATGATAGGTACAAAGAATTTCGTCAGATGAGAATGAATGCAGCTAAACGTCCAGCCAAAGGCTACACTGCTAAAAGCAGTAATGTCGAAACAGACATACCAATTTAGTCACAACACACTCATAGACATCTACAGGTGTGGAGATTCAACCACTGTGACCTGTGGCATTTCTGGTACTTAGTAGGAAGGATAACTGTGAGATCTGTGTTTTAGTGGCTTTGTTAGGTTCCTGCTAAATGGGTGTTCCGGTGGTATACATATATAACAGATTGCCAGCACACGTACACTCGATACCAGAACTGATGGCTTATTGTTGTGCACATTCTTTTGCCGTTGAGTCTACTGATAGCAAGCATTATTTTGAAGAGGAACCGCATACATCTTTTTCTGCCTTGTAGGTGTAATGGTCTATGTATGATCATGAACTGCTGAGGCTTTGAAGCCAAAATATCCCTTGTAAGCTTTTTTGGGCATTGACTGATTGCTTTTGATTTCAAAGTGTCTGAATGCTTTGGTTACTTTTGTTCCGCAGAGCCACAGTGATAGAACGTGACAATGTCTGGTTCAAGGACGACGGTGCTTTGACGAAAGAGTTCTGTGAAGATAGTAAGTGTTTACACTTAAAAATTTCTTTAAAGTAGTCATACTCAATTTCTTATTGAAAGTATAGCATTTACAGAAACGGTGTATAACTTCTCTCTATCTTTCTCACTCTATCTTTCTCTCTGTAAATGTTTCTACGCCTTTCTCTCATCTCAAATCCTGCCTCTTCTCTCGGGGTCTTCACACTGGGAGAGCTTCTGAAGGGCAAATGCTGTGAGAAGCGCTTCAGAAATTCGCAAATACATTCGCAATGTCTATAATAAGCTAAGTTGGTATGGTTAAAGGCAAATTGTTTAATTTAATTTCTTGAATTTGCACTGGTAATTCTATATTGCAAAGCACTTCACAGACCTGACTTACAGCGCTGTGAAATTGTGAATTGTGCATTTATAAAATGTTGACCCAAGAAATGAAAATGACTGTAAGGAATGAAATACATTAAAAGTGTTATGCGAAATGTTAGTAGCTAGCACAGCATTCTGGCCATGCAAGAGCAGAATGAAGAGGCTACAATGAGTATGGAGTGTTAACAGCTTCACTTTCTTGGCCTCAGCATATCTGGCAAGTGGCAAATCCTCTCTTTCGCTTTTAGTACTGTTCAACCTGTATTGCTATTTATTTCTATTCTTTCACCGTTATGACTTGTTTAATTTTATCTTCATCGCCTTCTGAACTCCCACAAACAGTGAACAGTCGATTTATTCATTTTATTACGTAGTTCTATTAGTTCAGTATATAGGTTCAAGTAGAAATAGATAAATTAAGATATCGTTCCATCAAGGCCAGAATTTGAACCTCTGATGGTTGAAAGTCTATGGCGCTGATCGTTAGGCTTTGGTGCACGAAAAGAGAAGAACAATCCGGAAATGAGGCTGGCTTTGGCTGTGATTATTGCCTGACTGGTTGCCAGTTCTCATGCTGCCCAGCATTTGATTTTAAACCTGGAAGCAGTCAGCGCGAACAGCCGACTCAGCAGAATAACAATCAGGGATCACAGATATGGACTCTCTTGGGTCAGGTTACTCGCTGCAAGGGTTGGGGAAAGCCAGCAGGCAGTGGCCTGGGGTCTTCTGACCCTTTGCCCTCATGTCTCCTGTTCCATTCTTTGCTGGTCATTATCAGTTCATTGTTAAGGACGTTATTACAGAAAATTTAATGGCTGCGTTGTCCTCTAAAACCTTCTTCTCCTGTTTAACCTTGTTATCCTAGTCAACCCTGTTGTTGACAAGGATGCCATGCAAACTTTTGTCTCATGCAGCTCCATTGTGCCATCCAACTATGTTGTGATATCAGACATTTATTTATTTATTTTATTTATTTATTTATTCACACATTTCCATACCACCCCTTCAAGTCTCCTAATACTCAGAAGTGGTCCCGACTACAGCCCGGAGGTGTGTCGGAGTTTACACGCTGAAGCGCCATGAGCAATTGTGAGTGAAGGACTTGCTCAAGGTCCTTACGCGGCGGGTGGGATTCTCACCCACAACCCTTCAGTTGCAAGGCGGTGACCTTCACCACTACACTACCGCGCCCCTACTTGTTTGTAGGTTTGTCTGAATCTTGACTGAATTTGTAATAATATAATTGTTGAATAATACAAGGCAACCGCAGAGGCCATATGTCGTCGTATCGGCATCTTCACTGAGACGGAGAGTACAGACGGAAAGTCCTACACTGGACGGGAATTCGATGATCTTTCTCACGAGGCTCAAGCAAGAGCAGTTCGACAATCTCGCCTCTTCGCTCGAGTTGAACCAGCGCACAAGAGCAAGATCATCGAGTTCCTCCAGGCAGACGGAGAGATTTCAGCAATGGTAGAATTATTATTAAATTCGGCAGGTTTTCTAATTCGTATAATTTATTTAATATGCTAGTTGATAAAGGTAACGTCGTGTAAGTGAATGCGGTTTCAATAATAATAAATTAATTTTTGTTAGGAACTGGTTCTGATTTTGAAAATGAGAATTTAATTTTTCAAAGCCTTCGTCGTCATAAACGTTACTCTGCAGCTAAGCTCAGAGCATTCCTTTATACACATCAAGAGATCGGTGTCCATTGGATGTCTGCTCCCGGACGAAGGCAGACCAGCTGTTGCAGCAAGAACTAGAGATGCAATGCAGACGATGGTAGAGGTGGGAGTTCTCGAAGAAATCAGACTTCAGTTTGGAGTGTAAAGTCTGTGGGTTAAGGAGTAGAGGAACACTGCAGGAAGATGATGATCAGTGAGTGATGGAGGAGCAACGTCATCCATTTCTATTGATTCTACTTTATCCGTAATATGATCAAATATCCTTCTTGTAACAGAAAATGTTAAGACTTTGACAGCGTTTTCTCTATTACCATTTCAAATTCATTGACCAACCATGCAACCAATCTGTAAGAACCGTCTATGATTCTCAGTATGGCATAATAATAGTAGATTGTATTTATACGATGCAAATGCTTGTCTTCTAGACAGGGGATGGAGTGAATGACGCTCCTGCTCTGAAGAAAGCTGAGATTGGAATTGCAATGGGATCTGGAACAGCGGTTGCTAAGTCCGCCTCCGAGATGGTCTTGGCAGACGACAACTTCTCGACGATTGTGGCTGCGGTGGAGGAGGGACGAGCGATCTACAACAACATGAAGCAGTTCATCCGCTATCTCATCTCCTCCAACATCGGAGAGGTCGTCTGCATCTTTCTTACCGCTGCCCTCGGAATGCCCGAGGCTCTCATCCCGGTCCAACTGCTCTGGGTGAACCTCGTGACGGACGGCCTGCCAGCCACCGCTCTTGGCTTCAACCCTCCGGACCTGGAAATCATGAACAAGCCTCCGCGTAATTCGAGAGAGCCGCTCATCAGTTCGTGGCTCTTCTTTCGCTACATGGCAATCGGTTGCTATGTGGGGGCGGCGACGGTCGGTGCTGCCGCCTGGTGGTTCACTCTGTATGACAGCGGACCTCAGCTCAACTACTACCAATTGGTAAGCAGAGTTCATTGAAATCTATATCCAGTTGCTCTTGACACAAACATCACTTGTCTTAGCGTATCCTGGGCATGATCTCTCTCTAGATTCGCCAGCAATCTTTGCAACCTCTGACTCAATGTATGTATGTATGTATGTGTGTTTTTCGATACCGTCTTCTACAGTCCACTACTATTCAGAGGCAGTCCCGACTACAGCCCGGTGGTGTGTCGTAGTTTACACGCCAAAACGCCTTGAGCAACTGTGAGTGAAGGACTTGCCTAAAGTCTCTACACAGCGACTTGGGTGGGAATCAAACCCGTGACCCTTCGGACGCAAGGCGGCGACTCTCCCACTTGCACCACCGTGCCTCAGAATGCTGCGCACATGAATAGGATGATGACTAGAACTTGGCTCTTTTGAGTGGTACTTTAGGATTACTTAGTTGTTCAAACTATCAGCATTTGGAATGATAGAGGACACTTTGGTAAGAGCCTAAACCCGACACAGAATCAGTGGAGTAGCAAGGCATTGGAGGGCCCTTGTGCAAAGCCTCGTTGGTGGGCCCCTGGAAACTACTTTGATTTAAAAGAAAAACCTGTGCAAAATGCTGTAACCATAACCATAACCATAACCACACTTTTATTGCACCAATGCATGGATTTAACAAGTGATTCACATGACAACACAGAAGCAGAGGAGCAAAGGGAGAGACCTAAAAGGGCCAAAGCCCCTCTTTCTGTTGATCAAATGGTCCACTTAAGCAATGCATCACTGTTGTACAATGTAGCCTACAGAGCACAGAGGCGCTCAAACTGTCTGGACATTGAGTTCTTCATCGATTTCTAAGAAAATGATGGTGACTTAGATCCCACTCCCACCCACTAAAACACCTAAGATTTGTGAAAAAAGTCATGCTACCTTATTGGACCCAAAAGCACTACCCTACCCCCAGCTAGGCCCTATAGTAGTACTAGTGCCATTGCAGCTTTTGCGTACGATACCATGCAGTAGACTTAAATCAGGTCAGTAGCAGTTAAAATATTTGTTTGCGCACTTTCTCTTGATCAAAATATTCAACATTTTCTAAGTCTTAAGTATTTTTAGCATGTTCATTATCTACATCATGACGGTCTCTAGAGTTCAAACGGCATTTTCCCTCTGACAGCATTAACTGCTGGAGCGTTCAGCTATCGTCTACTCTTCGTGCTGACAGTTTTTGATGAGTTTCAGCTTTGAAAATGCTTGGTTGAAAAGTCATAGTCAATGTCAGCAACAAGCTGAACATGTAGGCCTAAGCGATGCATCACTGAATGACAGTGAATGCAATGAGTCAGATAGTCTTTAAGTGGACCATTTGTGCAAGTTCGCTGACAATTTCAAACGAAAACAGTTTTAACAAAATTGCAACATCTAGGCCCTATGGAGCTCGAAAAGCTAGAGATTGTCAGTACTGTCCCCTATATAGGGGCGGTATAGAAATGCGTAAATAAATAAAATATAGGCTTATTCTGATTGAACGCCTGTTGTATTACTATTAAGTGGGTGCATGCTGAAAATAAAAATAATAGACTTCGTTTGCTGCAAGGGTACCTCCCTCCAACCGCCAGGGGTCCCTCTGACCTCCAGGGCCCCTCTGACCTCTAGAGCTCTTGTGCATTACACAACCTGCACAACCTATTCCTATGCCACTACACAGAATGATGTTTGGAATTGACACCCCATACAAAATGAATGTTCTTACGTTTAGCTGATTGTCTTGCACTGAATGATGGAGAAATGCTTAGTGCTCTGTGGTCGGATCCAAATCACAATTGGAAATGAGACGATGGATTAAGAAGAACAGTGCATAGATCATCTTGTCACCTTGTGCTGTCAGTTCTTTGAACTCTAGCGACCGTCATGATGAAGCTTCTCCATTTCT
>JAQFXW010001865.1:0-14020 GCA_034693945.1 Dendrobaena attemsi
GGACCGCCTCTGAGTAGTAGGAGACTTGAAGGGGCGGTATGGAAATGTGTGAATAAATAAATAAATAAATAAATAAATAAGAGAGACCTGTGGGTCAAAGTTGACTGCGATGTAATGCGTCTCCTCGTTCCGCGTAATCAGATGCTGTTCGAGATTGAATTTACAGATCTCGTCGACGCCAGCCACCCACTCCTTGAAGACGTCCTTGTCAAAGCTATAACACAGTTTAATACAGCGTTAGAACACAGAAACACGGCAGAAGAAAATAGAACATCAGTTCGCGCTGTAATTGTACGCTTCGATTCGAGCCCCCTTGACTAACAGTACAATAATTATTCCAATCCCTGAACTATTCAACAACCCATGTCAGTCAGTGAGTCGGTCAGTTAGTCGATCAGTGAGTCAGTCAGTGAGTCAGTCAGTGAGTCAGTAAGTTAGTGAGTCAGTAAGTTAGTGAGTCAGTCAGTCAGTGAGTCAGTTGAGGGGCCCACAGAAGCTTGAAGCCTAGGGGCCCGCCATGGATTAATACGGCTCTATCAGTCAGCCAACCGGTCAATCAGCCAACCAGTCAATCAGCCAACCAGCCAGTCAGCCAACCAGTCAGTAGCCAACCAGTCAGTCAGCCAACCAGTCAGTCAATCAGCCAACCAGTCAGCCAACCAGTGAGTCAACCAGTCAGTCAGCCCATATTCGAAATGATCATTATAATTCTAAGTACGAAGCGACGACTTTCCACTTACAATCCGAGGAGTTCGAGCATCTTCTGGTAGTGGTCGTGCACGTCACGCGCCTCCTCGCTGTCCATGCACCTGCACAAATCGTCAAAGCAAATCAAATACTCGGCAGAATTCAATCCAACGCAACACACGTTCGGAGGCGCAACGTGTGACGTGTAGACGTACATGACATATGTCGAGATGATCTGATGTGTACGTAACCTGTCTTGTACATTATATCTACGATATACGTCCTTATATGGTATATTACATTGCCATTACATTACATACGCCACTTTCAATTACGTAACACAACCGACTACATCGCCAAAGCGCCTCTTTTGCTACGCACCAAACGACGAGACGTTGAGATTAAAACCTGCGCCGGTCCTAAGGGACTCTCTGTCCTAAATCCTATATTCTTCACACCAATGTCTTATACATTTTACTACAGTGGGGCGCGGTAGTGTAGTGGTGAAGGTCGCACCTCGCAACCGAAGGGTTGCAGGTTCGAATCCCACCTGCCGCGTATGGGCCTTGAGCAAGTCCCTCGCTCACAATCGCTCGTGGCGCTTCGGCGCGTAAACTCCGACACACCTCCGGGCTGTAGTCGGGACCGCCTCTGAGTAGTAGGAGACTTGAAAGGGCGGTATAGAGATGTGCAAATGAATAAATAAACAGAGCATTATCATGAGTGAAGGCTTGTTCAATTACGATTATTAGAAATTAGTTGCTTGAGGTAGATTTGAACATGCAACCGTCCAGTCACAAACACCACGCTTCTGAGTAGTAGTGGACTTGAAGGGGCGGTATAGAAATGCGTAAATAAAAAAAATAAAAAATAAATACCACTGCACAGGAACGCAAAAGGACGTCAAAGAAGAAGAATTAGCGACGAAATACGTCTCAAGTCGACCGATACTTACGGATGTTCGATGGCCTTGAACTGCGACATGGGAATCGTGATGCGATCGCGCAGCTCCTGCGACCACTTCATGTTGCCCGACACCTTGGCCATGTTCTTGTGGACGGGCGTGGAACCGGTCTCCGCCTTGATCGCCATCTGGCGGTCGTAGATCTGTTTCACCCTGTTCAGCTCTTCGTCCATCATTCGAACGATCACCGGGTAGTTGGAGTCGAACTCCTTCTTCACCACCGGACGGTCCAGCAACGATCCGTAAATGTCCAGGAGCTGAATTAAGATTGAACAAGATGCACCAGTTCAGAGGCATAGCCAGAAACTTATTTCGGGGGGTGGGGGGGGAGGTTAGAGATTTTTGCTCTGTCTGCAAGCCACCGAAAAAGCTGACGACCTTTTCTTAGTTATTCACCACAATTTCGCAGATTTCGCGTCTATATCTCAGATTTTTTCTGCCAAATTGACTTTTCCATCCCAAAAAAAGTTGTACTAAACATTTCGGTGGGGGGGGGATTACCTAAAATATACATGGACAAAAATAATTTGGGGAGGGGTGTTTGAACCTGTAAACCTCCCCTAAATAGTTCCAGAAGTTAATGTCCATGTGAGTTATTCTGCTTTAGAAACGGTTTGTTTTGATGATTTATTGACACCACATAAATATTCCTAATCATAATAAAGAAGAAAATAAAATGCACAAGTTATAGTTCCAGAAATAAATGTCTATGCGCAGTTATCCCGCTTTGAAATTGGTTTGTTTTGACGATTTATCAACACCGCATAAATACTCATAGCCAAATCGGTAAGTAACTGTTAATAAATATTCATCGTCAGAGTGAAATAACATTCATAGGTGTACAGTGAGAAAATGAAATAATTTGAATCACACCAATAAATATTCATAAACTTAAGAATCGGTCGATGCAAGTGAGTCATGAATATTCCTAATGTTACGAATGAATATTCAAGGAAACGGTATCAACCGTTTTCAAATCCATTTCCAAACATTTTTAGCCGCAGTAGCATATATTCATGGCCCTAAGAATGGATATTCACATCTGTGGCATCTAAAGTAAAACTAATAAATATTCAGAGTAAAAAAAAGACTGAGGAAAAAGATCAGTCCCGTAAGCTAGCCCCGAGGCAGCCATGGGCATGAAGTTTTAGCGACCTCATATTCTTAGACTTGGCATACGAAGGCGGGTGGGTGGCCAGTCCTTTCCCTCGCCGTCTCAAATCTCGAACGAAATTTCTGCCCTGGCCGGGATGCGTATTCGTAGACCCTACATGACTACGGGTCCTATGCCATATGTCGACCAATCAAGCACGATTTATAAATAGTGTGACCTAGTTAGGTCTTGCGCTGAGTATCTAACTTACGCGATTAAGACAAAATGTTGTAAGGGGCCAATTTCCCAGTTTAGCGCTATTTAATATGTAGGCATAACAAAAGAATGGGAATGAGGGATAGAATTGTTGTGCTAAATGCAGAAGTGGGATGATGAACGAAATTGATAACATTAAAATAATAAGCGGCATGATGAAATGCCGCTTATAAAATAGTAAAATAGAAAGGAAAGTATCCGATCAGTAGCCTAACGTGCATGACGGATGAGACCTACTAAAAAAGAAGCATGATTGCGAATGAAAAGTTGATAGTAAAAGAAGTGGGATGACTGATGATAGCGATTACAATGTTGATCATAAATAAAAGAAGTCGGAGGTTATACGAGGAGCGAGTGCATAATATTCAGAGGTCATGCTAACTCGTCTAATTATGATTGATCGACATATGGCATAGGACCCGTAGTCATGTAGGGTCTACGAATACGCGGCCGGGATCTTAACTGCGGACCTCTCGGTTGACAGTCCCAGCATGCTAACCACTGCGCCATCAGGCATTCCAGTAAAAAGGAGGCGGATGAAACTGAAAAGCATTTACCTTGAAGACAGCTTCAAGACCAGAGCAGTCGTCAAACGCCTGGCAGACGATCGAAGCCAAGCGTCGATCAAGATCAAGAACGGCGTCTTGGAATCGATCGGCGTCATGAGGAAAACCCTTAAACAGAACAGACATCGGCGAGTACTGAGCGGGATCACGAGCCAGGAGACATTCGCGAGCAACTTAGCATCGTATCGTATATTAGCGTTCATATAGCGCGTCTTGTAGGGTTAACCGTTCAGACGCGCTTAGAATGTCCAAGGCCTCGAGTGGGGCACAGTAGTGTAGTGTGGGGCGCAGTAGTGTAGTTGGGGGCGCGGTAGTGTAGTGGTGAAGGTCGCCGCCTTGTAACCGATGGGTTGCAGGTTCGAATCCCACCCGCCTGCGTAAGGACCTTTAGCAAGTTCTTCACTCACAATTGCTTCGGCGTGTAGAACTCCGACACACCTGCGGGCTGTAGTCGGGACCGCCTCTGAGTAGTAGTGGTCTGTAAGAGGCGGTATGGAAATACACAAATACAATGCAATACAAATATACAATACAAACAGATAGGCGAAAGAAGACGAGAGAGAGAGCACCAGACAGGATTGATGAACGAGTAGATCGAGGAAGCGCGTTCCAGAGGGACGGGCCAACAGCGAGGAAGGGTCTTCAACTGCTCTCTATATATGTTCTCATCAAGTATGTTCTTTGCGATCGGGTCTGGAAGAGGAGCGCCTCTAAGTGGACGGACGTCTTCAAGAGACGCCATATAAGCCTTTTAATCGACCGATTGAAAGAGATGTATGTATGTCTGTGTGTGTGTTTATATACCGCCTCTCACAGTTCACTACTACTCAGAAGTGGTCCAGACTACAGCCTGGAGGTGTGTCGGAGTCTTACAGGTCCGGAGCAACCGTGAGCGAAGAACTTGCCCAAGGTCCCTATGCAGCAGCTTGGGTGGGAATCGAACTCGTGACCCTTAGGATGCCAGGCGGCGACTCTCCCCGTGCACCACCATGCCCGACGACAATATTGATAGTTTATATATATTCACACATTTCTATACCGCCCCTTCAAGCCTCCTACTACTCAGAGGTGGTCCCGACTAGCTGTTATGAGTGAACAGACAGTGCACTGGTGCTATATAAATTTCTGAATACAATTACATTACGCTTATGCAGCCGATTGGCTAGCTGCCAGATCCTAGGGACCGGGGCAGGGATGAGAGATAGAGGGAAGACGGACCTGGTCCTGCGGGTCGAGCGCGTCGTACGTCACGTCCTGGAAGTTCTTGTAGACTTCGTTGAACTCGTCGAAGATGCGGAGCGTCTGGGCGCTCAGCATCTTTCCCTTGATGCCGCTGTACTCGATCTTCTCCAGCTTCAGCAGCTCCACGGCCGTCTCGAACAGATCCTACAAGGTCAGGTCAAACAATGTCAGGTCAAACAAGGTCAGGCAGGTCAGATAAGGTTAACTGGACAACGCGAGGCAATGTAGGGTCGGCTAAGATCGGGTGAGGTATGCTAGAAGAAGTAAGGTTACTCGAGGTCAAAGTTCCTGCAGGTCATAGATGCAGCGCACCGGAAGAGACTGGTGCTCTGTCCTAAACTCCTGCACAGCAGCACTTCAGAAATCTTGATTTTTCACATTTACGGATACTGCTCAGAGGTGCTCCCGACTCCAGCACGGTCAAAAACAACAGTTTTTAGCCAACTAAAAAACAGACCAGATTGAGTTCTAGGGAGCAGCCGTAACTCCGAAGGGAGTCAGTTCCATGTCACTGGGCCCACCGCAGAGAAGGCACGGCTTTGCATGGTGACAGTCCAAGCAAATGGGACAGAGTAACCCCCTCTGTGCCGAGCGGAGGGAGCGACCGCCGCCTGCCCCAAACACCGGCCGACATAAGTCAAGCAGGTATGCCGGAGAAAGACCATCGTACAGTAGGCACAATTACATTAAGTTGTACCTATTAGGCCGATTTGACCGAGCGTCAGTGAGTGACGACAATTACTGTAGACTTAGCAAAGAGGGCGAAGACGGTCTATAGAGACGAAGTAAGTAAACCCTCTGGTGTCAAGATCGAACCGGGTCGGGGGCGATTTTAATGCTTCATAGGACCCTTGCAGGTGAACCATAAATGGTCAAGCGGTCAACGTGTTAATAGGTCGGCCTAACTTAGCGGGACTTTGTCCCCTCCTGGGTTGGCTCTGTTCGAAACCGCTTCAAGGCTCAACTGCGTTTCGGTTTATCGGTTGTCGCTCGGATCAATAAGCGATTCTTGAACTAACGTTTATCAGCTTGACTCGTTCAACGAATTTGTCGTAGCGATGGAAGATGAGTTGGGGCGAAAACTCCCAGAGCTTCGGTTCGGAGTCCTTGAAGTAGTCCCTCAGTTTCGCCCGATACTCTTCGTAGACGTCGCGGAACGAGTTGAGACAGTCGAGGGCCTTCTGGGTCTTGATCAGAGATTCCTCGACCTCACCCTTGAAGATCTCCGTCGGATCGAGGTATGTGCGACACTGCGAGGAAGAAGGAACAACCACAACAGAATGATTACTACGTTTATTTATTTATTTATTTATTTATTCACACATTTCTATACCGCCCCTTCAAGTCTCCTACTACTCAGAAGCGGTCCCGACTACAGCCCGGATGTGTGTCGGAGTTTACACGAAGCGCCACGAGCAATTGTGAGCGAAGGACTTGCTCAAGGTCATGATGCGGCGGGTGGGATTCGAACCCGCAACCCTCCGGTTGCAAGGCGGCGACCTTCACCACTACACTACCGCGCCCCACGTATTTGTAAGGAATCATCGATCATTCAGTCAATGGGAGGGACCCAGCGGTGCTGTGACCTGTCCTGTCCGCCCGGAACATGTGGCATGGATGGTATGTAATAAGAATCAATAATCGGGTGTGTGGAGCAGTGAGATAGTCGTCACCTTGTGTCGGAATGGTCGTGGAGTGACCAGATCCGAAGCTGTGCTGATATTAGTAAAAGATGTTTTGCTTTGTTAAATAGTCATACAATCTATTATTCATCACCTTTTCAAGTGATTTAGAAAATTTCAATTAACCTAACTAATGTGACGATTACGTATAACCATCTCTAAAACCATAATTACTAACACAATAAATTCAATTGCTATCATTACGGTCTATATAAATAGTATTTACCAGTTAAATCGTAATCGTAATTCGAAACTTTCGTAGCGCCCACAAAAGCGGAGTCGCGGGAACCAGCTTATTCACAGGCGCTTAGTCAAATCATAATCTTAAGGCAGAGGGGTCAAGATCTAGGAGGTCAGGAAGGACGACAGACAGACGGCTAAGGTGGGTGGGAGGTGAGGAGAAGAGGGGGAATCTGAATAGGTGAAAGTCTCCTACTACTCAGAGGCGGTCCCGACTACAGCCCAGAGGTGTGTCTAAGTCTACACGCCAAAGCGCCGCGAGCAATTGTGAGTGAAGAACTTGCTCAAGGTCCTTACGCGGCGGGTGGGATTCGAACCTGCAACCCTTCGGTTACTAGGCGGCGACCTTCACCACTACACTACCGCGCCCCACGGTATTATTGTCTTTGTAGTTATTGTATTTACTGTAATTGTTTTTAATTAAGTTTGTCTTAACAATAATTTTGATTACCCATGTGTTTTTCTTGTTAATCTAGTAAAAATTTGCCCCAATTTATAAAAGATCCCTCAGGGACTTATCTAGTGCCTAAAATAAAAGTCTGGAATGGCCCTCTAATCGTTCAGATCCTGGCAGGCAAAAGTGCCCCTAAAAGCCACTGCATTAAATCGTTGTATTGTGATCGAAATATGTTAGAATAAGAACATATTTTCCCGTAGGTCACCTGTCACTGAACTAAGTTTGCGTCCCAGGTCCAAAAGAAAGGACAGAGTTTCAAATTGATCAATTGATTCGCAATACTTTTGCAATTGACAAATTCCAAAATTCTAGAATCATTGCAGTTCAGCTTAAAATAGAGAAGTTGTTATATTAAAATGTGGTGCCTTGATCCGTTGCAGCGTGTACACCGAACTGCATTACTTGCAACATCGACGGCTCCACCGGGAATCCATCATGTACACAGTGCATGAACCTGTATCAGAAGACGTCTGGAAATACCTGTGACTGTAAGTGACCTTGATCTGAATTCTCTTATCATTGAATCTAATGTACAATTCCAGCAGCTGATCGCCAGACAGATTTAAGTCTCAAACCTTTTGCGACATGTTACGACTAGAGTAGTCAATATGAAGCAAATCAAATCATTTAATCTTTTAATAATGAGTGTGTGTTGTTTAGTGCACAGCTCATCATTACAGTGTTAGTTCTGTACAGCAGTGTTTCACAACTTGTGGCCCACGAACCACTGGTGGTAAACACAGCAATCTGCCGAAAATTTTTGTTTTTTAATAACCGATATAAATACGGATATATTTTGGTCATTTTTCCAAATTTCCTCATTTCAGTAGCTATACTGGAACATGAAACTTATAATACAACGATTTATGGCAAATTCTTTGTGTTGTAAGCTTAGAAAATTAAAGTTTATAGGATGACATACTAACCTGGCATATTGAAACAGCGGGTCAAAATTTTAGCAGTGTCCGTGATCGAAACACAGAACTTGGAAGTGGTCCTCGCGTCTGGGTAAGGTTAAGAACCGCCGCTGTACAGGATGATTTCCCCAGCACTGTTTCTGGGAAGACTGCATAAATTTACTCGATGTTACATAAGTTACATTACATGAAAATTATTTTCAATCAATTAATCAATGAACTAGATTTTTTTACAGTACATCAGATCGAATTGCAATACATCAAATCTGATTACAGCATCAATGTTTTACATCATTAACGTATTACGATGCTCGATCTGAAATTCTAACCCATGGATGTCCTTTCTTCTTCCAATATGCTTTTTGTGAGCCTTATTCCTTCCCCTGTGGCCTAGGTTATTGGGAGCTCTTGTGAATGATGAATGGTTTGACCTAAAGAGGCGCTTTGCAAATGTTCTGATATGATACGATTCGTCAATGTTACAGGGTGTCCCGCCAACTGCTATGCGTGCACGCTGAATGGCGGTCATGCGTCTTGTACCGCTGGTTTCTGTGCACCTGGCTATGTGCTCAACACCACTGATGGCACCTGCTCACGTAAGACTTAAAGCATTCTGACATAGGCTTTAAATTCTAACTTTACTAATTACTATGCTTAATTAACTAATCTGTGCAAACGTGAATTGATTGATCGACTGATTGGTTTATGGGCAATTCTTTTTCTATTTTCGTCTAGAGGGGGACTTGATTTTTACACCGTTTTATGCCTTTATGAGGTAGAGAGTTAGTGGCCCTAGCTTGCAGGGTCATTGGCCCTTCTGGGTCTTCTTGGCAACCAAATGATTGTTCTGCAAGTTTGCATATGCCCGTCTTTCACGGTTGCCGAATAAATGATTTTGGTATGATTTGACTTGTGATCACCCAAATAATTAGTACGATTCATCTACTATTTTTCCCTGTGTGTTTGTGTGTTCAGAATGTCCAACCAACTGTGTGCAGTGTAGTTACAATCCGTCATCGATGACCGTGGGTTGCACAAAGTGCATAACATTCTACGTGCCAAGAACTTCCGATGGAAACTGCTATCGTAAGAGTTCTATTTCACTGCTCCTTATTTGGGTTTCATAGCGGTGACCTCATACAGAGACTTCCATTAGGCTAGGGCTAGAACTCGCGATCTCACATCTGGAAGAGCAACGGCACTGACTAGGTCGTTTGCCTCTGCTTTGCAATGTGCTTCCCCCCCTATACTCCGTTCTCATTCGTGTCTGGCCCTCTCTCATCTTTGTTCGCTACTTATTTATTCTATTCTCGTGCCCTTGCATATTGCAAGCGTGTCTGAATAATTAACTCTACAAAATGTGCTAATATAATATTCTTAGGTATGATAGAATATATTTAGAAAGAGAGCAAATAATAAATGGTTAGACACATCTTACATCTAGCAGAATATAAAGTTTTAAAGTAAAAAGCCAATTTTCATGAATCTGATAGCCTAACATGGATATTTTTTGCGATAATTTTAAACCATTGTGGATGAGTGAAAGTTCACTTTCATTGCTCTACCTATCTACTGTTCTAGTCCTTTATGAAATAATGCTGTTAGTATAGTAACCTCCAAAAATGCTTGATGAAAGGCATAGAATAGGTGATTGATTTGAATAATTAATTAGTCATAATATTGTTTATTAGTGATTGCTTGATTACTTGTAATTTTGAGCTTAAGATAAGTGAAAAATGTCTGTGCATATATATAATTATATATATAAAATTATATGCATACTATGATTAAGTTAATTTTTTTTTTTATACTAATGTAGTCCTGTCGGAGCATTACTGTAGTTTCCTTATTTCCTATTCAGCTTGTCCTACCAACTGCAACGGTTGCGCTGACACTGGTACAAGTACTGTCTGCATTTACAACCAATGTGCCGTTGGATACATCTTCAGGATTGTCGATGGCTCTTGCAATGGTAAAACAAATGTTTGAGTCTCTAACTAGCAGTAGGGCCTACTAATGATTCAGTTAGCATTAACAAACAGAATGTTTTGGTGCTTCCTTAAGCTGCATAGTTGTGTCATTTGACAGGTAAACTATTTTAGGTGACAGAATGAACGGACAGAATATAGTAGTCAATGGAAAGCAGTAGGGCCTACTAATGATTCATTTAACAAACAGAACGGAGGGAATACAGTAGACAATGGAAAGTGTTTAAAAATATGTATTTTTTCATTTGAAATAGAGATAGATGCGTGTGTGTACATTATCCAAGACTATGTGGTTGAATTTGTGTTTCTTATTGCTTTTCTGATAATCTCTGGGTATTAAAACAAGTTGTATTGTATTGTATTTGTGAATTTATAAAGCGCTTCTCACAGCATTTGCCCTTCAGAAACTATTGAAGTCAAGAAAGGTGTTAATCGATATTAATGACAGTTCTCCTCGATGTAACACTTATTATTATAAGTAAAGGTAGGCATATTGCACTTTTCTTGGTACGTTGGTTTAGAAATTCATCTTTAGTATGAAGTATACTTTGAAATAATTGACTGGCTATGGATGGACCTCAAAGTGAAGTTTGCACACATGGTTTTATTTGCCTATGCGTTCTACCAAGCTATTTCATCAGTTTTATTTTAATTTTTGTAATTTAATCTCTGCTGGGCTTTTGGCTCAGTGTCTAATGCTTGTGGCATTAAAACTGATGTTTTAAAACAGTCACTATTACTTTGAATGTAATGCAGCCTGTCCAGCCAACTGCATCAGTTGTTACTACGATTCCAACAACAACTTCCTTTGTAACCAGTGCCAGCAGCAATACATGCTCAGTTCTGATATGACGACCTGTACTGGTAAGTAGAAACTGTTCTCAAAGAAGATGTTTTTATTTAGGTTTTATATGGTCTGACCGACACTGACTTTGAGGTGTGCAGCCCCAACAGTATAGCTATCTTCATGCCTGGTTTTCTCTGTGCTGTCCTGGGCAACGTCATTCTATTTAACGAATTACTGATTTGCTATTAATCTTGAAATTATTCTATTTTGTAATTATTTACTAGCGATACCTTTCATGTTTTTTGCTTACCAGACAAATTCAGGAATATGATTATCATCATTATCGTGATCATCATCATCTTGATCTTTTAAGAGGTAGTTAACATGTGCCTATTTTTGTTTGCATAGTTGAAGGTAATAAGGGTGTACTTATCATAATCAACTCACATCACATGGGATATCATTGGGACATGGTAGTGCAGTGGTGAAGGTCGCCGCCTTGCAACCGAAAGGGTCGCGGGTTCGAATCCCACCCACCGTGTAAGGACCTTTAGCAAGTCCTTCATTCACAATTGCTGAAGCGTTTCGGCGTGTAAAAACTCCGACACACCTTCGAGTTGTAGTCGGGATCGCCTCTGAATAGTAGTGGACTGTAAAAGTCAGTATAGAAATACACACATACATACATAATCATTGTTATTTAAGGTTGCTCAGGTCTCAGTTTGGAACTTAACGATGACACTCGTTTCATTTACACAAAGCTCTGCATGATAAATACTTACATTTCGCTTAGCCTGGGTCGGGAGCGCTTCTGAGTAGATATCTTGTAGGAGCGCTATATAAATTTTAGCTGATTGATTGATTGATATAATTGCATGCACGTCTATGTATCCATCATGTAATGTATGACTATGCATACGATTACATGTACACATGAATGTAGGTTATAGGACAATGTATGTATCACATACACATGATTATGTATGTATGCATGTAGATATTTATATACACGTGAATGTATGAATGCATATTATTTTATGCATTTGATTGTGTGTATGTATATATAAATATACAAGTACCTATTCATGCATTATGTATGTATATGACTATTGATTATACATTATATGTATGACATTGTATGTACGTAATACTATGAATGTATTTATGTAACTGTATGCACGCGGATGGATCTACCTACGCATGTATAATGTATGTATGAATATTATACACACTTATAATGTATTTTATATGCAAACATGTGTATGCATACTTATGTACCAATGTAGGTCGGTATTATGTTGGCTTATGTACGTATCAGGACACTTAATCTGACATTTTCCTAAATTTACTTCACAAAATACTCAAATGCATGTATAATGTCTGTAGAATGCATGTACAATATATGTACAATGTACCCATGTCATTTGTCTCTAAAAATGCACGCATACAGTACATTGTACAGTTGTACATCTTAAAGATATATTATTTGGCAACGCGTCTTTCACTATTCATGAAAACTCGGTTAAAAACTTCAGGTAATAAACGCTATTAGCATCAGTCACTCGCGCTTGCGCCTGCAGCCCATCGATCCATCCAGCCGTCCACACGCTGCTGTGTGTGCGTAGATGTGTGTATATATGCGTGGATATGTGTGTAACTGTATGTGTGTATGTGTCTGGGTGTGAGTGTGTCGTTAGCGGATGGCTTTTGCGATGATTTTCCTCAGCCGGAAGTAGCGAAGCAGAGGCGACTGACTGAGACAATTCTCGTAATCTTCCTTCAGTTGATTCAGGCGCTCCTCGTCCGTTTCGACCTTCTCCGTTTTGAAAGACACAGAAAACCAGACAAAACGATCGGAATAAAACAATTATGCAACAAAAGAACATTTATTAAACAATCACCTAGAATCCAAGAGTAAGAGAGTAATTAAAGCCAATTGAAGGAGAAGCAGGAGTAGGAAAACCAGGAAGAAGAGAAGGAGTAGGTGAAGGAGGAGTAGGTGAAAGAGGAGCAGGAGAAAGAGTAGGAAGACGAGGTGGAGGACTAAGAGGAGGATGAGAAGGAGGAGTAGGAAGACGAGTAAGAGGACTAGGAGGACGAGAAGGAGGAGTAGGAAGACGAGGAGGAGGACTAGGACGAGGAGGAGGACGAGAAGGAGGAGTAGGAAGACGAGGAGGAGGACTAGGACTAAGAGGAGGACGAGAAGGAGGAGGAGGAAGACGAGGAGGAGGACTAGGAGGAGGAGACAAGAAGGAAAAGTAGGAAGACGAGAAAGAGGAGGATTAGCAAACTAATCAAACTACTATTAAACAATCATTCTGCAATAAAACAACTATTAAACAATTAAACATCGGCGTTCCACAGAGTGGCAATAAAGCAATTATTATTAAATAATTATTATACCGATAGTTATTATGTAGCTCCAGCAGAAATCTCTTATCGACAAGATAAAAGATCTGAATCGTGTATAAAGCTCTCGGGCACAGAGCAACAACTTATCCACTAACGTTGAGTCTTGCTCAGAGAGGACGAATGAAGGTCAAAGTTCGCTTTGCAGGCGGAAAGCATTGCCAATTTATTCGCCGCCTGTTGTCGTTGTAGGCACGCATTTAAACAATTGATAAATATACAGAGCATTTTCTTCCACCTTTAGCCAGAGTTGAATCTAGCCCCCCCTCTTCTGCGGGATCAAGAAACTGGATGAGACCCCTAATTCCTTTAATTTCCGGGGCTTCATGGTGAAATTTTAGGCTGTCACTGTAAGAAATTTTTTCTGATATGCCTATTATAGAAAATTGCTCTTTTAGGCCTATTATAGACCGAATAATAATGACAATAAAAATGACAATGATCATGACAATGATAATAAAGATAATAAGAAAAAAAGTAATATTCAGTAAGGATAGTAGTCAATTCAAAATCAGGAGATGGGTTTTGGAAAGGAGATGTGATTTTATGAACGTGCACAGTTTAGCCTACTGGTATATGTGGGGCGCGGTAGTGTAGTGGTGAAGGTCGCCGCCTTGTAACCGAAGGGTTGCGGTTTTGAATCCCACCCGCCGCGTAAGGACCTTGAGCAAGTCCTTCACTCACAATTGCTCGTGGCGCTTCGGCGTGTAAA
>JAQFXW010001866.1:0-14020 GCA_034693945.1 Dendrobaena attemsi
CAATATCCCTTGACTCAATCCACTGGACTAACTTACAACATCTGGAGCGTTCTTTAAGAACGTGTTTATCAAACTCGCATACGTGACGTTCACCAACTCAAACAGTGAATTGTGGAATAATGGATTCATTTTGATCAAGAGATTGTCGATAATGCTATCAATAAATGGCGAAAGCGCCTTAGAGCATTCATTCGAGCTGATGGCAGGCATTTGAACATTAGCTCTGCGGAACAACAATTGGCTCGAATTATTAATTTCCTGTCTTTTATATGTTTGAAACTTCTAATTTTCTTTGCCCAGATTTGAATCTGCATAACTTCGGACTCTGTTGATAGAAATTGATACAATTTTCAGAACACATTGATAATTTATCCCTCTTTCACGCTCTATAATTGTATAGTTTTATTTGGAATTGGCAAATATATCGCGAAATCAAAATGGAACTCACTTGTTTTGGGACACCGTGTATACAGGGTTAGGCAAAAAAACACCCCCTACGTTTTTTGCCAATATCTTCGTCAACAGTGACAATCTTCAAATAAAATTTTCCAGTCTGATAGGCAATTCATATATACGTTAACCTGCAAAATTGTACTAAAGTATTTAAAATAGAACAGAAGTTATTCAAGTCCTAGTGACGTCACTCATAGCTTTTTGATGGCTCAAAAACGATAAACAGTATCTTGCTAATAAAATGACCATCTACGTTTATTTCCAATATCTGTGTCAAAAGTGGGTATTTGTAAATAACAGTTTACAGGCAGAAAAGGCAACTCATACGTACATATAACTGCCAAATTTCTTCAACATTATGTTAAACAAATCAAAAGTTATTCAACTTCTAGTGACGTCACCCACTAATTTTTGATGAGGTTCAACAGTTTCTTACTAATATTTCCGCCAAAATTAAATATATTTTAACGAAATTCTATGCTCTGCAATGTAACTCATATTTACATCTAGGGGCCGATTTTTTCCAAAATATCTCAAGCACAATAAAAGTTGCAGCACTTTTTGTGAGTCCACCTACTAAGTTCTGCTGATTTAAAACGTGCAACGCAACAAATGTTCCCAAAAAGTGTTGCAACTTTATTGCGCTTGAAATATTTCAGTAAACTTGGTAACTATAATTATGTAGACATTAGTTACCTTTAAGCCTGGCAAATTTAATTAAATAATATTTATTTTGGCGGAAATATTAGCAAAAGCTATTAAACGTCTTTGAACCATCAATAAACAGTAGGTGACGTCACTAAAAGTCGAATAACGTACTTTGCTCTGTTTGAGATATTTTGATGAAATTTGGCAGTTCTACGTAAATGTGAATTGTCTTTCAATCGGTAAACTTGTGTTTAAAAATTCCAACTTTTGACGAAAACACTGGCAAAAAACTTAGTGTGTCCTTTTTATGCCTCACCCTGTATATTTTAATAGCATTTGAATATTGAAGTCATAGAACAGCGGACATTGCCATTTTCCGGCTCGTCACATCTCATCAGTCGAGACGGCGCGTCGTTTAGCTGCAAGGCATCATTGGAATACCTGCAGTGGCTTCCTCCTCTTTCTCCTCTTCCTTCTATCCTCCTCCGGCTGCTGAAACTGCAAGATGCAGTCGCCTCCGCTCGATCAGAACATCTTGACGATCATATCACTTGGGCGTCATAATCATCATCATTATCAACACCGTCATCATCATAGTCATCATCGTCGTCGTCACCACCACCTCCATTATCATCTTCACTATTATCAGCATCAAAGTCATCGTTATCGTCATTACTGTCATCATCACCGTCATCATCATCACCATCATCATCGTCGTCGTCATCATCATCATCTCCATCACCATCAGCAGCATCGTCATCATCATCATCATCACCACCACCATCATCATCATCATCATCATCTACATCACCATAATCATCATCATCACCATCATCATCGTCGTCGTCGTCGTCATCATCATCATCATCATCGTCTCCATCACCATCATCATCGTCGTTGTCGTCGTCATCATCGTCTCCATCACCATCATCATTATCAGCAGCAGCAACAGCAGAAGCAGCAGCAGCAGTAACCGCATTGCAGATGCTGTATAAGTCAATTCTCGACTCTTTTCTCTTTCTGAGTGAATGACATCGAACGGAGATTTTTATTGTTCTCTTCATTTTGTTGGTGACTTTTGTAGGCCTATATAAACCGCGTCTATTCCTCTCTTGAGACGGATTTGTACTTGTATGTATGTCTGTCTGTCTGTCTGTCTGTCTGTCTGTCTTCCTGGTATGTCTGGTTGTCTGCAAGTGGCATTATGTATAGTGTCTGTTTGTGTGTCTGGATTTGTGTATACCTATTTTTAACTTTAATATTTTTAACATTTAACCTCTGTACATCCTGCATGGGCAATCTATTCAAGATAGTATGTCTGTCCGTCCGTCTGTCCGTCTGCCTATCTGCAGTGTTGGGAAGTATATAAAAAAATAGGCCTACTATTCTATTTTAAATACTATTTTAAATACTATAGAAGTATTTTGTACTTGTATTTTAAATACTTTTGTTATCAAGTATTTATACTTGCATTTCAAATACTTTTTAGTGAGTATTCATACTTAAATTCTAAATTACTTTAAAAAAAATACTTTTGCTCATAGTGTCCGCACTAGTCTTAAACTTACGATGTCTAGGTTTTGCACGCACTGACCATCAATATCTACATTATCTATCTATATAGGCCTAATGTATATAGATATCTATGGCACTGACTTTCGGCCTCAGATGCATTAAGTGTCGTATCTTAGTCTACGACTCTACCATCTTTGATGAAACTAGGATGAAAATATTGGTAGTGAAACAGAAGCGGGATTATAAATAACGTAACAGTGGAGTGCCAAAGGTATCTGGTCAATTCATGTTCCAATGTCTACATGCCTATCCAACTGTGAAACTCCTGTTTCGGAAGCTGGATGCATTACTGTTCCATCTTAAGTGGAGAGATTGTTCTCCAAAGGATCTCTTAATTTCTTTACCAAGACGTAACCGTTTAAACGACAAACATTTTGAGCAGCTACTGATAATTAAGAAAATTAATAGGTGCAATATAAAAGATTTCTGAACTGAAGAACTGTCCAAATTTCTGCTGGTGTTTACAATTATAATGTTTAGAGTTGGATCTTCAATTGTGTATGTATGGGCCTAGCCACCTAGGTCTACCTACAATTAGTCAATTATAGGACCTACGGCCTATGTGTGTGCTTAGATTCGAAGTATTTGTATTTAAAATACTTTCTCTGAGCAAATATTTAATAGGCCTACTTGTATTTTAAATACTTTTATGAAAAAGTATTTATACTTGTTCTTTAAATACTTTTGTTATCAAGTATTTATACTTGTATTTTAAATACTTTTAGAAAGTATTTTCCCCGACACTGTAGACTGGTCCACACGGCCAGACACTGGCAGACAAACAGATTGACAAACAGACAAAGAGATATACACTATTAAGCCAGAAAGATAGAGAGACTTAATAGCTGCGATCTTTTGCTCTAAAACTTAAGATTTGGATCGCCATTATGAGAATTGTGATTTTTATTGCTATAATTCTGATTAAGATTATTATAATAATTTTTATTAAACGAAGTAGATGTTTAAGTTCACATGCATCAAATAATTAGGCCTACAATCTGTCGCTTATATTCCACTGCGTATAAAGGCATTCAGTTACAGATCGGTAGCCCTTCAGATAAGAGTAGTAATTTTAGGCAATTTGGTTTAGTACTGTCAGAAAGCATAATCTCCAAGATCCGACATAGGAAAATGTTCAATGATGACTCAGCAGCATCACGGAAGAACACGGACCAAGGTTTAATTCCATCGCAACTGAAGCAACCCCTTCATAGCCAAGAAAGATTGTGGGCATCGTTGCATTGTCCGTTTTGCAAAAAGAGACTAATTTAGTACCACGAAGACTCCTGAGTCGAATTCTTGAATCACCGGTATAAAAATTCGGATTATTTGATTCATTGAGAATATGGTGAAACGTGATTAAGTTAGCAGTATGAAAGTGGTGTTGTGGTGATGTTTGGTGCCATTGTGATCGTAGGTTCGAATCCACCTCAAGACATTGCATGCGTAAGTGCCTTGAGCAAGTGCAAATTGCTTTGGAAACGAGATAAGTTTCCTGGATCAGAAAATGGTACGAAGAAGAAGATGAAGTCCTGTTTAAGCAGACTCAACCTTACACCTCCAGATGGCGTAGTAAATGAGGAGCTTTGGCATGTTAACTCAGAATCAAATAATTATTGAGCGCAGTAATCGGGAGCGCCTCTGAGTAGTAGTGCACTTGAAAAGGCAATTATAGCAATACTCAACAATAGACGAACTGAAAGTTTGACTGAAATGAGCAGTCGATACAATTATAGAATATCATTGTATTGAACAGATTCATCTGTGATGCCGAAGTTGAGAAAACGCAGCTTCGTGTAATTAGGATTCCAACTATAATTTCACTGAAAATGCACTTTCATAAGTTCGTTATCTTCATATCAAACCCCTCTTAGGCCAGTTACCCTTAAAGCACGCTAAGTAACACATCTTTATCTAAATTCAACGGTTTTATTAGAAATTCAATTAGCATTGTGTGCTGTGGGCTTTTCATAGACATGACATTGTATTAAATATTGTTGTTTCTGGCTGCACTCACTGCGCTCTCATTTAACAGACAATATATTGTTTAACACGAAGAAATCAATGTTAAATAAAAATTTATTGTCGCAGGTTAATATGTTTAATATTACGGTAGTCAACAAATCTCTAATATAATTTTTACTAACTGATGAGTCCGTTAGAATCTGACGGAACATATCGTCGGAATTGAAGCATATTATATTCCTTTAAGGAGAACAGAGTCGACAGACCGCAATCAATAAATCAGAAGTAGGCCTACATGTTTATACGAAATACGGTCCGCATAGAACGACACGCAGGTCGGCTTTACAGCAGGTCTGACTTACATAATGGCCTAAGTGGAACACTCCTGGTACAGCTGAACCAGAAGTAGGGTGGGCGAACTTATTTTCCAACTGACACGAGACAAACGACACAACGGAAAGCACCTCTCGCCGGCAACAGAAACTTAAAAGTAAATTACTGCCCTATGTGGGAATTGAACCTGCGCCGCCAGATGAGTACGTAGCTTATCGACCAGCCGCTCTCTCAACTAAGCTACGGACCCACCCCGTGAAGATGATAAAATAACGCACCCACATGTTTTGATAATAATCGAAGTGACGCAACTTGTGTTGCCAGGCGACGCGACTAAAATGTGACGTCATTGCCATAGTTTGGACCAAAGAGATTATATATAATATCTACAGAGAGTATGGCCTATCTACTCTGCAGTCGTTTTTGAAGAGACACCGTATGCCCGCACAATTAATTATAGATTCCATAGATTTAGTAAGTCGCGATAGAAATTAGTTTTGCTTGCAAGACGGCTGATTGGCTGCTATTAATAAGAAGTCGTTGTTGATCGGTCAAGCGCAGTGACCTGATGACGTGGCTATTTAAATGAGGATAGGCCTACTAGGGAGCTGATTGGACAAAGCGAGGTCACGTGGTATTAATGTTGGCATCTGGGTCAAGGCCATTTGAATGTGATCGCTTCATCATAGAAAGGCCATACTCTCTGTAGTCAATACATTGACCTCGATGGTACCGACCAATGAGAGATGGCCTGACGGATCTGGACTTTTATTATAACACATTATTATTATTCGTTATAGAATCCTCGCGACCCATCACACGATCTCACAGTTATCTTGCACTATATAAGTGCAAGCCAGATTACAAGTTGAATAGTCTTAGCAATAATTCCAATTCCTTGTTGTCTATTTACTTCATTACAAAATTTGCACCATTTAATTAATTCCGTGGAACCATTTGTGCGCGAACATGGTGGGTTGTAGAAATGGAGCCCGAAGTTCAAGCGGCGAACGCAGCTGAGAATTGACAAGCACGTTCCATCGTTTGACAAACACAGTGACGGTGCGTTGATGGGTAATGCAGTGTGTGCTTTGTGTTTATACTGCGTATAATTTTACGCGATATAATTTTATGTGTATTAGTATGTGTCTGAGTTTAAATACTGTGGATGCATGAACATACAACTAACACATGTACCTAAACACACGTAGGGCTGTCTTCTCAGCACAACTATTATAGGCAAGTGACATCGCTGCATAGCGAATTTTCAAGTACATGGAAACGCTATGTGAACGATAGGTCACACACAATCCTATACGTTCGTTTGGACCAACAAGATTTGTCTATCCCCCCTCCTACTGATTCTGCGAATGCATTTTCTCTGCCATCGCTACTTCTTGGTACGCTGGTAGGGTCTAAATGTAATGTAAATATTCACCGTTTCCGTCTTTTTCCGATTCTCAAATCGCTGTTAAGCTTCTAATTCTGTCTTGTCCAGAGGTGGAAAAACCCAAGATTTTAGGAAAATGAGTTGGTTTTGTGGTTATTTGGTTTATGTGCTTTTTTTGTTTTTTTACCTTTTTTAAGATTTTAAGATTAAGAATGAAACTCCAACTCAGATCAATTCAGTTAAGATTTCAGACTAATAAACACAAAATGATTGATTGCAGTTGAAGTTATTACAATAACAAGTCAAATCCTGGATCATTAGGTCATTGAATTAATGTTAATAAGAATAATTCTAACAATAGAAATTAAAAAAAACCCAAAAAAACGATTTGTTTAATTTTTAGATTTTTTGACTTTTCTAAAAACACACTTTTTCACCCCTGGTCTTGGGTCCAATTAGAAAAAGTGCGTAAAAACATCTGTGTAATTATTACTATTCAGAGGCTTCTATCAGCAAGGTAACTGTCCTATCATTATACTGATTACGGAGAAAAAATATACAATTTTCCTGCCAGCTTGTCAGCAACATAGCCAGGCCTACTATCGTAATGACGTAAACAAACACACAGACATATTGAGACACATATAGTGTCAGATATGTCAACAGCCGGGAGATCGCTACTCCAATTACCCCAACCAACTGAGACACGATACATGGATACAAAGGTACATTCATATTGGAGCGCTTCAAAATCCTAAATTTTATTGGAAGGGCAAACACAGTGGCCATGAGTAGGTCTACGCTTTTTAGCAGCAGCTCAAAATATGCAGAATAGAATACCGAGCATAATGTACAGTGTACACGCATTATTTTTCATACAGGTTTTTACATATGTAAATAATCCATAAGTAACATTAAATCGTCGTATTTTCTAGTATTATAGGCTATGCACAATGAATACGCTGCATATTTTGAATTGTGTTTATTCTTACTTATTCTGAAGTTAAGTATCTCATAATCTCAGTTTCACCTGGTAAATCATTAGTATACTATACAATTTGTAATAAGTATTTTGATAAAAGAACACTGTTATAACCAGAAAGTAGTAACTGGAAAAACTTTCAATTTCCACGTGCAGAGGACGGCAAGTGACCCTTGCTCCAAGTTTCGGTTGAATATGTACAGCCATTACCCGCTGCTGTACCTTAGTGGAGGGAAACAGACAGACATTCAGACAGAGTAAGACAGAGAAGTAGGCTGTCGTTCTGGAGATAATTGATGAACTAATACTTGCACTGATTGGCATTTGATGTTACGTTTGCTGTCGCTTGGTGTCCATCTTGAATCTGATTCCAATCAATTGTATCGATGTGACAGAGCAGTTTGTTGATTTGAATGAAGACGTCTCCACGGGTGATCTCTGATAAGAACAGACATTGCAGTGCATTATAGGGAAACAATAGTTTTAGACTGAAGAGACAATTGGATGATGTAAGTAGTATATACTGTATATATCGTCACCGCATCTGACTACAGCAAACCAGAGTTCTTTCTGAAGAAAATGAAACGAATGAACTTTCTCTGGAAGGACACTAAGTCGCTGCAGACACTGGTCGAACAATTCGAGTTCCGGCTGACGAGAGCTGTAATAAATGACTCAGCTCATGTTCCGCGCTGTCCATTCCCTCCCACGATCCAAGTGATGCACTATATATAGTATATACACACACATACACACATATGCACGCCTACAATTTAGCCGAAATCTGCGTTAGTGTTTTTCCAGCAATAGTCATGGATCCCGATTCGTAAGGATAATTCTTTTGATGAGATTTAAACAGGATGTTGTTGGATTACTTGCGCTAAAGCCCCATTCGGTAACACTGTTCACGATTCATATTCCCATAAAATTATAGTAATGGAAGCTGTGTGTGTCATCAGCAAATAGCATGAAGTGTAGACGAGGAGAGGCATTGGGGAACTCATTAATGCACAGGATAAACAGCAGTGCATAAAGGAAACGACCAGATTGGAACCCGATGAAAATAGAATATTAGTCGATTGTATTTTACAATTGGAAAGTCTGTCGCTCATCATGAGTTTTTCAAGTGTTCAGAAAACTAGAAGAATCGAAATGGGTCGGTAGTTGATACTGTCACCCTTTCTGAAGATGGAAACTATCTTGAATGCTTTTAACTTCTGAAGAAATATACTGCAGTCCAATGAGCAATTTATTATATTTGCTAGAGGAACAGCCATTTTGCTTAACGATGGGTGCGATCAATTTCATCTACCCCTTTGCTAGAATGGTGCTTCCTATATCTTCGTCATTTCTGTGGGTGATGTTCCCGTAAAACGAGTTCGGCTTATGATGATGGTGTAGGAAGCAACGAAGTTAGGAATTTCCTTAGACAATGTTTCTGCTGTAATCATGATGTAGCTATAAATAAGCAAATATCTTGACATGCTAATCGCATAGGGATGATGACAGTAATTGCATTTAAAGTAACAATAAGGATCATAGTTAAAGAAATGATTATCATACAATCGTGGTACAAGTAGAAGTAATATAAATAGTAGTAAAATAGTGAGAATAGAAAAAAAATTCTACGATTACCTGTAAGTGACTGCAGCTGAAGTTGCTGTAATCCAACTTCCGCTGCCTGGTCTCGATTCAAGGCCAAATAAAGTCCATAATCAGTCCGGTACAGAGTCTTTCCTCGTATGATCCTAAGACTGGTCAGAGGTATGACCCTTGCATAGACGTACACAATGAGTACGTATCCAGTCACTTCTTCTATGTCCTTGACGAAGGACATGTCGTAGTTGGCGGACACATTCGTCAGAAGAACGAGCTCAAGGTTCCCTTCGACGAAGGTACAGCCAACGTAATGGTTGCGGTAATTGGAGTAACGATCACCGGAATCTGTTATCGCCAAACCGTTGCTTGTTCCTGTGCAGCCTAAAGAAATGGACACAAACATAATTAGGCCTATTTAAATCCTAATAATCTAATTATTAAGTGGACTCAATTGCAATAGTTATTATCGACATTGTAAAACCTCTTTTAAGTTGGCCACTCTTGACATTTATGCTAAGCTTATAATATTCGGGGCTTATTATTTTCTATTTTACCCGAGGTACCAATGTTCCATCGGGATTTCAATTTTTTCTTTAGGAGCAGCAACAATGGTTTGTCATTAAGATTGTCACAATAACTTGTTTTGTTGCTGAGACATAAAGGCTTTGCATGGACTAAAATAGTTTTGCATGATTCCAAGAATAAAAATAATAGGATAAAATGGGAAATTTAGTGCATTCAACCCTAGTTTCCCCATGTATGCATGACTGACTGTATGTAGGCCTATATATGACAGTATGTACGTATGAACTATGAATGTATGTATGTATGACTGATTGACTGTATGTATTCATGACTATGTATGACTGTATGCATGACTGTATGTTTAACTATTATACATGGTCTAGGACAGAGGGGCCACTAGGGCCAGGCGTCACTAGATAGAGGCCTCGGAATTTCGGAATACAGAATTGAAAATGTAGAATAACGAAATTAATCAAACGATTTGTCGGCTACTTGATTTACTACCAGGATTTCCTATGTCATCTCGCTTTTAAGTTCTAGTTGAACGAGGCCTACAACATTTTCATCCGTCGTTCCATTTCTAGTTTAACTACAACACTCGACAGTCTAGTCTGTAAACTCTATGTAACTTGTTACTCGAGCTTGTGGAGGAAAAGATTTTTCTCAAAGAATTATACGATATTAATTTCAAGTTTCCTCTTTTCACCAGGAAATTTACTAGGCCTACAAAAATAATCAATCAAAGTCTGGTCGATCTGTTTCCAAATGTGTTTATTTCCTTGAGAATTATCCTGACAATGTCTATATCTGCAGATGCCCAGAGATCATTCAGTAACCAGAAAAGAAGAAAAAAACTACTTCCGTTTCACGATCGGTAATGGATTGGCTAGGTCTATGTAAAGCATTAATTAATTCTGATATCGCTAGAGCTTTAAATTAGCAAAACATTATCGTTAAATTCGTGGCTTTGAAGATGCGAAGGATGATTTGAATCATCCTGTTGAGTTTTTAAAAGACATTTGAAAAATGCTGTGAAAATTAGTCGTGGCCCTGGGCCTCCAAATCCTGTCCTAGGCCCTGACTATAATTATGTATGTGTATGCAATTATGTATGTATTTGTATGCAGACATGAATGTAAATACGCACACATAGTTGCATGTATTATGTAAATACAGGTGAATGTAAGATTTTATATTCCCTATAATTATGTATGTGTATGCAATTATGTAGGCCTATGTATTTGTATGCAGACATGAATAGTTGCTTGTATATACGTATCAAATGTACAGCTGAATGTAGGATTTTATATGTTATCTGTATATATATATAAGCTGTTTTCGTGGTTTGTTGATACAATTACATTTATTGTCGGATGAATGTCTGTTGCAGCAACTCCATCACTTGGATGCTGCTATCAGTCGCATCTCAGCTCATAATGTGGACACAATTAGTCAGTGGTCAAACGCAACTGACCGCCAACAATTATTGACCATAAGATGTCCATTCTGCTTCTGTTTGTCCATCCATTCATCTAATTGGTTGTGTGTTATTGTGAGTCTTCGGTGTGTTCGTCCCTTTGTATGTCTCTGCGTATCGGTGCGTATCTCTGAATTCTACGCAATTCTATCTCCTGCTGTATGCTTCCTGTCCTATAAATCGAATGCAGTCGCTCTTTATTTATTTATTTTATTTATTCACACATTTCTATACCGCCCCTTTAAGTCTCCTACTACTCAGAGACGGTCCCGACTACAGTGTGTCGGAGTTTACACGCCGAAGCGCAACGAGCAATTGTGAGTGAAGAACTTGCTCAAGGTTCTTACGCAGCGGGTGGGATTCGAACCTGCTACCTTTCGGTTGCAATGCGTCGACCTTCACCAATGCACTACCGCGCCCCACGTATGTATGTATGCATGGCAATGGTATTATCTTGTGCTTACCAGTTTCCGAGTCAACTTCTTGCACTGCTACTATTATATATAAGTAGCCCACTGCCATGTACATGTTGTATGTTATCCATATCTAAGGTTATGGCCCTTAGAAATTCCGAGATTAATCACAACGAAAGTATTCGGTCAGTCAATAGAAAACAACCATAAATTTACTATAATAGTCTCCAATGATGAAAAATCTGCCTGTCAAAGCCAACTAAATGGATGGTGTAGCCTATGAGCCTATAAGCTTACAGTCGCCTCCTTCAGTTATTAATTCCTGGAAAGCGTGTAAAACGATCTCACACCACACACTCACACACATCCACGCCACACTAACCAACACATACAAACACACATATGCAAACACACAAACACACGCACAAGCAAACATGAAAGCACCAACACGTACATACACTTGGAGGGACACATACTTACTTAGAACAAGCCCAAAACAATTCGCTGAACACTTACACCATGTCTCTCACCAGATTGGGATATGAAAGGCAATGGAACAATATTTAGATATAGGCTACATTATATTCTATTATACCACATAGCCTATAGTAAATTTTATACATATATACATGTATAATAAATAGATATATAACCCAAGTTGTTTATGTAATAATGAACTATAACATACATGTGCATAGCGTGATGGTACAGTAAAATTAATATTTATTATGTAGACTATATTATAATATAATATCATAATATAAATAATTATACTAGAGAATAAAGATGTCTTTGAAATGACGATATGTATTGCGAGGCATGATGGCGCAGTGGAATATACGCCGCATTGCGTTCGAAGGGTCGCGGGTTTGATTCAGACCCAAAACACACGTAGGAACTTTGAGCGAATTCTTCACTCACAATATGTTCAATGCTCACGGCGTTTCGGCGTCTGAACTCCGACACACGGGCTGTAGTCGGGACCGTCTCAGAGTAGCAGTGGACTTGAAGGGACGGTATAGAAACGTGTGAATAAGTAAGGATTAAAAAATAAATAATACTATTTATTTATTTATCTATTCACACATTTCTATACGGCCCCTTCAAGTCTCCTACGATCTTGTGTGGCGCTTCGGCGTGTAAACACAACAGTGCGTTTGAGCGCTTTTGAAGGGCAAATATTGTGAGAGGCGATTTATAAATTCACAAATACAATACAATACAATACAATACTATTCAGAGGCGGTCCCGACTATAGCCCGGAGGTATGTCGGGGTTTAAACGCCGAAGCGCCATGAGCAATTGTGAGTGAAGGACTTGCTCAAGGTCCTTACGCGGCGGGTGGGATTCGAACCCGCAACCCTTCGGTTGCGAGGGCGCGACCTTCACCACTACAGGGAAAAGGGAAAGAAGAGGAGGAGAGAAGAGGAGAGAAGAAGAAGGCGGGAAAGTCTATGAAGAGGAGAAAGTGGGAGTGGAGCAAAAAGAACAAGAGACAGATGAATTAGGAGGAAGAAAAGGAGGAGATATTGGCTTATAGGGGAATGAGGGAAAGAGCTAGGAAATTAAAATATTGAGGAGGAAGTGGAAGAAGGCAAGTCCATTGATTGAGATTTACTTTTACATTTTAAATTTTACATATACATTACATTTACATTTTAAATTTTACATTTACGTAAATTTAGTCTCCGTTCATAATTGCTTAGGTGGCTCGTGTGGAACCACCAGAACCACCATGAACCACCATGAACCACCATGAACCACCATGAACCACGGATCATGAACCATGAACCTCCATGAACCACCATGAACCACCATGAACCACAAGAATCACCAGAATATCTGGAACCATGCATAATATGCCTTACATGATTGTAAGAAGAAAACTAATGCTCCACTAGCCTATACACCTTTAGAACGTGTAAAATCGAAAGTTAAAATGCTTAGATGCAAAATTTATCACATCTAACATTGCTGGATCGAAAAAGGAAGTACACATTTTTACATTGCGCCTGGGAGTGGCAAATACTAATCAAAGACTGTTTGTTCTGAAGAAACATGCTAATGAGCTATGTGATGACTATCATGTTTAAGGAAATAATTCAACATTTATTACTTGGCTGTAAAAAATGATATATGTACATTCTGTGCTGCATATAGAAATTAATTTTCTGCTAAAAACCTCCTGACTATAGGCATTTTTTCAAAATGAAGTATAATTTAAGCTAAATATAGCCAGATTACTAATGCTAAAGTGTTATAAACATACCATTAGTTGTGTTACATACTGTGAAATGTAATTTACATTTTTGTTTTTCTATGTGAGATTAATATACGTTGATTTATCTAATGGTTTGTAAATTAAACAGGTATTAAAACTATTTCTGTTATAGAAATGAACATTTTATGGTAATCTGTCAAAGGTTGCACCATACCATACAGTTTAAAGTTTTCGGAATTGTGATGAAAATTTCTAGTACTTGTGTAATTCTAAACAATAATACTCGATCTTTCGATGTCGCGATGTCGCGATGTCGCGATGTCGCGCTGATTCGGTGCATGTCTGCGCTAACGGTCTAAAAATAGCTCCGACGGGGATCGATAACTCCACGGCACAGCCCACGGCAACCGAAGCTATGGGACACGGTAAGTTGCACGGG
>JAQFXW010001867.1:0-14019 GCA_034693945.1 Dendrobaena attemsi
TGTGCAGGCCGTATTTCGTATAACTCGTACTTGTAAACCAGAACGCGATTAGCGATTGGTCATTAAAGAATAATATTATTATTATTATTAGATGACTCTAGTTTCATCCCCAGAATCATCTTTAGACTAAGATAGCTTAATTTCTTCTCTCTATTTGCATGTTTCTGTAAAAAAAAAGTGGTCTGTCATTTTTGATGTAATAAACGAATATAGATGAGCAAGAGAGTGTATTAGCACAATGAGAAAACTCCAGTGACACACAGATTATGTTACACTACATACGAGTGTTTAATTTCTTCAAGAAATGAGTTAACTCAAAACTCAACTCATGCACCTCAAAATGAGTTTACACTCCTCAAATTCAACTCATTCTCGGTGAAATGAGTTAACTCAAACTCAGTTGTGGAATGAGTTAACTCATGAACACGCACATGTCTCATTCTAGCACATTTTCCAGTAAGAATACACGGTATTTCAGCCATTTTGTTCCTAATTGTCTACAATCTACTAAATATGTAGTGCGGCTGCCAATGACTAAACAAACGCCGTCACACAGAACACAAAGGTGTGGAAAGCCGATGATATAAAAAATTACTCTGCTCCTGCAACCATAGTCGTGAACCACGTCACCTATCCGCCTATTTCAACATAATATGTGCCAAATAGTGAATTGGGTTTACATCGTAAAGTGATCAAAATAAACACATGGAACAGAGACAATAATGAAAACACAGGCGGAAAGTAGAATGACCAGTCAAAAGCTTGATCAACAAAGCTACTCGGTGCAGATACTCGATATGTCTGACACCTCGGCCGCATTTGACAATGCGAGATCGTAGTTAGAAATTCTATTTATAGATTTCTTAAGTGTCTCTAAGTACAACCAAATCAGAGGTGAGACATGCGACTTTAGGACTGCCCAGAACTGCTGAATGCGCAATATTCATCAAACTTGATTTACAGAACAGCAATACATAGTTCTAGAGATTTACATGCCAAAAAGCGGTTGTCCAAAGTGTGTAGGCCCACGAAGAACAAAAACCACACATCGTTCATAAGTGACAATCGTTACTGTAGCTGCAGACCATAGCATTTTGCACCTCGTGCTAGACAGCCATCGAAACTATTTTTGAATCACAGAATAAGTAATGCAGAAAGTGAAATCTTTCATCTATGTTATAGACCAGTACAGAGATTAATCCGAGAAATCCCCGTGTTTAAATCGAATTTATGATAGTTGAAGTTACGCAATTTAGACTAAGAATCATTGTTTAAATCAGCTGGTCGTCCAGCTTGTACAGACAATTGAGAGTTGAAGAAGACAGACAGATCAACTGCATGCTGAAGATGATCCATGATCCATGTGTAGTTCAGTAGCCATAAAACAAACTTATTCAATTTTGAAATAAATTCCAACTTTTCTTCAAACGAAACTCTAGATCCAGTCGCAGATACACAAGCAGAAAACAACAAACCATCGCAAGAGTTATATTAAAAAACAGGCACATGACAAAAACAACGGAAAAAACCAGATCATGTACATGCAAAGATTTACAAGTACTGAGCAACAGTCCAAAAATGAAAATCATTCATTTGTATTCATCGTTCAATAGTTGATTGTCCGTTGTAACCAAATCACCAGCAATGAGTACAGTATATGCAATAATTTAAACTTCACTGCATGCTTAGCCACTGTTTTGAATTTGAACAAAGACCAACTTCAGATAATTCAATTTAGATAACAGTTCATTATTCAACTTCTGTTAAGTCGACTTCTGCTGAAGTTTATTTTCTATCGACGTCTTTGAGAGTATCATTTGAATTCGAAGAAGATGCTCCTGAAGCTTTGTGTATTCGAAGGAAATCTGGGAACAGTTAATTCTTTTATGACTTATTTTTCGTCTTTTTTGCACGCCCTCTTCCACCGTGGGGTGTTTTCGAAGGATCTTGTGGCTGACCCACACATCGGCGACAGAACCACTTCTCCTCTTCTGGTGGTGCAACGACTATTCCAACACAGTTCCTGCAATGCAGTGTAATGTAAATACAACGATTTATGTAGTCCTGTTGGTAGCTATAGCTACCTCTAGATTGCTTTGCACGCTAAATATACTGTCATCGAATACACTAATTAACGTTCAGTCAGATCTGCCTAATAGGTACCATTTGAAAGCCCGATCTCCGGTCTTAGATTTGTGGCTGGGACGAGTATGTTGGCAGAATTTGCTGTCTGCAAGGTAGCGTGGGGCACCGCTGTTTAGGCACATGAACACCATTGTGCTAAGCTTGAAATTGATGCGCCCATCTACTCGTAGCCACTTAAGTTGTTCTTTTAATGCGGTTGAAATGTGGTAATAGTTTTTCAACCACATGATGAGACGAGCAGTAGCGTTGATGACCGTCTGAAATCGATTGATACTGCGCTGCGACAAGCCAGCAAAGGCGACATTGCAGTAATCAATTCGACTCAGGATCAAGCTTTGCACAACATGGCGGGTGACATCCTGGGTGAATGATAATATATGCAAACATATTTGACTGAAATCAATAACCCGACAACAGGTTACTACTAAAACCAAGGGTAACTTTAGCTGGAAGGCTTTGGAAAATGTGAGCAAGGGTAGAATGAATGAGAAAAAATGTGATGCGGCATTATTTAGAGGACATTTCACGCTTACGATAGATTTAGGACGTAATGGGTGGTTCACCGACGATATCTTTAACCGCTGGTCGGAAACCGACGCATTTCATCCCAAACATAAAAACGTCAACTTATTAAAACCTTGCAAACTTGTTTAAAATATTACAAAAATGCTAAATAAATAGTACAAAACCTGCAGAATTATATTCTTTTAATATCAAACAATATAATAATAACATAAAATGATTTTCACTAAAAGTTAAGATTTTTATACGCTATGTCGTGTCAATAAGCGTTACGTGCATGGGCCGACAAGCGCCTGGTTTCGCAATCCTATAACACAAATGTTTTCTCATACGAGACAGTCTGAAGCAGTGATGGAAGCACTCACCCGAGAAAACATTCTCGGTTCAATTGTAGCTTGAGATCACTGCTGCTGAGGTTTTTAAAGTGTATTTTGGCTGTTTTCTCTGATAAAATGTAAGTACTATTTGATTATTTATTATCTAGCCTAGAAACCATACTGTATTATAATTCTGTTTGTGCTTCAGCCAGCATTCTAAGCATTTGGATGATCCCTCAAAAATTATGACTTTAGAGAGTGTTTCTTATGTAATAAATAATGATATGATAATAAATATGATATAAATATAATAATAAATAATAAAATAGTACTTACATTTTATCAGAGAAAACAGCCCAAATACACTTTTAAAACCCTCAGCAGCAGTGATCTCAAGATATAATTGAACCAAAAATACTTCTTTGGAGATTGCACCTTGACAACCTATATAATCTCTTTGTAACTGCCAAAGTATTCATGAAACTTTGAGCTGACATATATATCAGTTGGAATGGCAACTCAATTCTGGCACTCACCAGTGATACCAATCGTCACATTTGTCGCATCCAATTGACCATTCATCAGCTTCCTCTCTACAGTCTGGACAATACCATACACTTGTCCCATCTGGTTTCTAGAAACATACAGCACCACTTTCAGTATGCAAACTTCTGGTAATACGTGATAACAGTAAATGTTCTGACTACAACACATAGCTCTGTTTTATTGAACCTGCTTACATCAAAGTATCGCTTATTTCAAATGCACTTTTTGGTCCTTGTCGAACGATACACAGATTTTCCCTCATTAATCTGAGTTACTCTACAGTTTGATAATATATTATACTAGCCATAACTCGTAAGAAATTATGGGCTAATTTAATCAATGACCTCTTATATATTATGTTTAATGTGACTCCCAATGATGTGTAATATTGGCGCTCTCGAAAAAGTGCTCGAGCTCCGAGAGCGATATTGGCGCTCGCCCAACGATGTATAATTTGGGTGATTTCGAAAAATGCATCGAGCTCCAAGATGTCTGATTACTGGAAAGGGGTCAGTCAGAATTTACACCTACTTTAATATCTTATCATAGACTCCATATTATATATATAAATATATATAATATATAAAATTAAATGTGTACCATCTGCACATAATCGGTCATAACTCGGAAAATTCCGTTTCAAGATGATGAGCAAAAACTCCGTCCACTTCAAGTTTTTCCGAATATTAGATTATCATAGATTATAATTTCAAAATAGATATTCTGTTAAAAAACATAGTACTTTCAGGAGAAGTAGCATTTAAACGTCTCATTTCGATGATTTTGTACAAGTTATGATGTTAAGTTTCATGCAAATGCGTCAAAATTTGGCCATTTGCGAGTCGGTTTCAGTTCCTGTTATTAGCAACACCGCGTTAATGTTTGGTATCATTTTAAATCTCAGCCTCTCGTCTAACCAATATCTGATTGGTCGGCACTTATAGACTGAGGTCAACGCCTACAAACATGTGCAGCCGCAACGACCTATTAATAATAATTGTTTTGTTATTTACTTTGTTTCGAAAGAGTCGAAGCTGTGTTTATTGCTCCGAATAAATAGTTATAAGACAATTGCCGAATTAATCGTGAAACTGCTTAATTCAGAATAGTCAGGCATGAAAAATTATACGCACTCACTGCGCTGTTGCAATATTGTCGGTTAACAACCAGCGTTCAACGATTTATTCAGTTGGCCAACTTCAGAGGCGTTTTTCTCGAATAAATATTTCTACACATGCTTGTAATTTTGCATCCGTAAATTCAGTTAAAAATGGCGTATAACTATGATTTTGTTGTTATTGCAAAGGGGATGCCTTCTTCTTTAAAATGATGTATAATACTACCTAAGTCAAACATTCGAGTTACGGCTGGTTTTGGGCAGATGGGTCACAAATATATACATATATAATATTGTTAAATTGATGGATTTAACAGGGCAAAATTTACCTTACATTTTCCAATCTGAATCAACAAGGCACATGACTACTAAACAAATTAATTTCATATGTTGCTTAGTAATGTTTAAAATCTAGGCACTAAACAATGCAGGTTTAAAATTAAAGTGACTCGTGCTGGAAATCCATTCTCACGTTAAGACAGACAAACCAATCCAACTGTAATTTACTTTAGCTGGGTGGAACAACCAATGCCATTTGAACCCTGAACACCAATGTGGCCAGGCAAAAGCCTAGGAATGAATATTCAACACGCAATGCAATAATTTGACAGAAGTTGCTAACTTCGATTTTGTTGACGGTCTCTGTAGTTACGCGTTTCTTTGTCTTGCTGTTGCCACCGACTGACTTGCTGGAAATAAGTGGCAGCATAGACTGGGCTGGTGGCATGACTGTTGACGGAGGCATGCCTTTCGTGTGCGCTACTGACTTCGAAGATGATCTAGCAGACTTTGACGTAGAAGGTAATTTTGAACTTCCAGGTGTCTTTGCATTAGGAGAAACTTTTGAAGTTGTGTCCACCTTTTGTGTCTGAAGATTCCTCAGGTCAGATTTTGTACTGACCGACGTCGATGAAGGCGTATTGACCAATTTTCTCAATGGAACAGATAATGTTGGAGCCAGTCTATCAACATCTTGAGATCTGAAAAGCGTCGGAGGTGACAGCGATCGGTTTGGTGAAGGTGAAAATGACGACCTTGACGGAAGGTGAGGTTTGGATACAATCGGGGCAGGAATGGATAGCGATGGAGGCGTTGGGGTACGCACTGTTGCCCTTCCTCGGGTAGTTGGGGGTTTCTCCAATTCATCTGAACACCAACCAGATGAACTATGTGGAGAAGGTATACAAATACTTTCTGGTGACGGAGAAAATGTAGGCACTTCGAAGGGAGAGCGTGGTTTGGAGTGAATTTCGGTCTTTTCGTTAGGGAAAGTGAAAGGTGGAGCCAACTCCACCGCGGTAGCAAGACCAGCCAGACCACCTTTAAATCGCCTGAAAACAGCAAAAGGGATATTCATTTATAACTAACAATTGAACACATTTATTCAAGAAACCAATGAATACTTACATGTCTTCTGGTATAGCTACAGGTAATCTTCAAATATCTTGAGAGCCAGCAACGAGTGTTAGCGACTAAATTTATTTTAGCGTTGGCATATTAAAATGGGTGGCCAGACCAGGCTCTTCTAACTCAGCGGTTCCCAACCTGTGGCCCGCAGACCACAAGTGGTCGGTGCCCATGTGCCAGGTGGTCCGCGAGCAGGTCCTAGAGAAAAAGAACTTTTTAGACAAAAATTATTTCTTATTGAAAGAATTGAAAATGGTGTGAAGGCAAGGAAATTTGTGGAAATGTTTCACTTTGGCAGGAGAAAGGTACTAACTGTGCGTGTTCCTAAAAGGTCATCAGTCATTTTGGTAGGAGAAATATGATAAAAATGTCATCAACTTTTTGTGGAAGGAATTTGTAGGATCGGCGGTTTAAAAATGGAAAATTTGTGCGGTGGTCCGCAACGCTGGGGAAAACTTTTCAAGTGGTCTTCAATGTCCAAAAGGTTGGGAACCACTGTTCTAACTGATCAGGCCCAAAATAGATAATGCTGTGTTTCCGATAACCCGACGAAATCACCATTTTTGGGGCAACTCAAATAATGTAAAAATACATTTTAAAATGTCTAAATCCTTGAGGGAACAAAATACATGAGGGCACAAATTTTTTTTCTTAAATGTAAATAGTTCTTTGAGGCACAGAAGTGGACTTCTGTCACTGCTCAACCAGTCAAAACTCAAATAAAGATTAAAATTTGGAAAATTGCAGGTCTTATATAAAAAAGGTGCAACCAAATTCACTGGTTTTTATAGCTGCAGGCTTTAGCCACAGTATATCCGAGCGAGCTGTAGCCAAATGCAACATGGTGAAATAGAATCGTATAAAAAATACTTCATTAAAAAAATGTTCCTACCTACCTACACTGTTTTTAAACATCTGTTACCGGAAACACGCCATTATATTCCTCAGTGAATTCAAAATAACTAACTCAACTAATCGCTCACTATTTACATAGAGCCCTTTAAGATAGATCCCAAATCAGAATTAGCTGTTTATTGGCACCAGTGGAACTGAAAACCTCCAATTTCTTCCGTTGCACAGAGATGCTGGAACGACTCAACAAAATTAACAAGAACACAGCGTAAAAGCACTTAGAAATTTTCCAGTTAAATCCCAGATCTCAGATAAGATACATAATTAGATATATAATTAGTAATTACAACCAGATGCGACTACTTACAATTTGATCGGTTTAATTGGAGAGGCTAGGCGAACTTCTCCATGCTCCGGCAATTGTTCTGGATCAGAATGATGTCCTGGTTCAGACGATTTCACCACTGAAGGAGTTCCAGATGACATTTTACTAAATTTTAGGGTCAGCCTCGGCACAGCTGGGACTGCAGTGGATGGTGTCAACTAAAAGATAAAAAAGTGATTTCTCTCATTTGTGACACGGGGCTCAAAACCCGTCACATGTCGGTTTCTGACATTTTTATTGAGTCATATTCTGCAGTAATTCTGCTTCAAAATACTTCGCACATAATGACAATGTCTTTATTCCAGCTGAAGTTATACTCGTTTAAAGATTTAATCAGTAGAAAAGTGTTTTTGTCATCAAAGTCCTTAGTTGGTTGTATTTGCATTGGAGAAACAGTTAAATGGAACCATCCAATAGATGAAATAGTTCAGTCGGTGAATGAAAACAGTCATTCATTTTAACCTTGAAAATGTGATTATTTAAGCCGCTTTTATAATGCAAATTTTAACAGGCTGCACTTGGAACAATGGACAGAACAGGAATCAGAGATAGACCAAGACAATGGCTGGATGATTTTCACATTTTTCAGTTCTATGTACTGCTAGTAAATAACTTGACATGAAATTTAATACTCTCACTTAGCTGGTAGCATAACGCTGTTTTAAAACAGAAAACCTACCAGTATTTCTTCTTTATTCTGCTTTTCGTCCTTCTTGTGTGATTTATCCTTTTTATATTCGTTTCTTCCGAGCGACTTCTCCGAGCGTTCTTCCTTCTGCTTTTCATCTTTTCTCGGCTCGTTGCGTTCATCTCGCAATCTGTCTTTTCTTTTCGGTTCTCGACTTCTCAGCTTATCGGAATCTTCTTTGTATTCGTGACCAGACCTCGACTTCTTATCGAGCCCTTCTAAAGACTTTGAAATGATTTCGGGAGGTTGACGATCAGAGCGATGCTTAGATCTCTTTTCTGAATCATCGGTAGTTCTTCCAACCGAGGCATCTCGATCATCTGAACGGTACTTTCCTTTCCTGTCCCAATCGATCAAATTCCTCTTTGACAAAAGACTGAAATCGAGAGGATCTTGCTCATCAACGAGTAAGTCCTTCTTGCTCATCTCTTCTTTATTAAACTTGTCCCTGTCCTTATAGCCGAAACTTCTCTCACGATCTTTACGATTGCGACTCTTCTCACGATCCTTAAGACCGCGAATTCTTCCACGATCTTTGTGGCTACGACTTCGATCACGAGCCTTCATCTTCTTGGATTTCTTGTCTTTCTTCTTATGCTTGCGGTCTTCATCTTTCATAGGCTGCAGTCAAAATACGAAATGAAATCAAGTTAACAGTCACAGTTTGACTAAAACATCAAATTAAGCCTTATATGGCAGAAGAAATCATTTTTGAAGCAAATTATGCTATAATTAAAAGAATTATCTCATTGTAAACCTTGTACATCTTAAACAGCACAAATTGGTCATGAACACCAGAGCAAATTGGGACAAAAAAGTTATAAGTTAAAAACTTGACAATCTCAATATCAAGGTACTGCTGGGAACTAAAAATTATTAAGTATCTTATCCATATCTGAGCAAAGCTGACCACTATAAAAACCAGCAGGTATATGCAAAAAATTAGCATACAAGACTAATATAAACAGAACTGATATCTAACATGCCTTGATTTCGAATTGGTTGATATCACCAGCTGACGTCACAATCTTAATTCGTTTCAGTGGTGGCTGCCCAGCAAACACAGTGTCAGGTAAAAGAGAAGGTACAAGCACAGATGGTAACACTGCAATTGGCAGTGGGACAGGAGAAGTAGAAGCAGGTCTTTTTAACTTATTCACTGTTTCCAGTGGAACCCTAGGAAACTCAACAGCGGAGGTCAGTGACGTCTTGCTGGTAAAGAAACCAGGAGAATCCGACTGCCATTCAATGTCTTTTGCTGGTTCAGGATGTGCAACAAAAGTCGTCCGATCCTGAGACCGGCGTTTTGATTTCTTGTCTCGATCTCCAACCTCCTTTCGAGATGAAGCAATTGCATCCGCTGTAAAGCTATCTACTGTTCGGTGCCTGGACTTAATGTCATCTGCACCGATGTAAACAAACGGATCGAGATCATGAAACTGACGATCAACCGATCGACGCTTAGACTTCTTCTCTAACTCATCTCCAATGTTGTAAGTCAACGGCTTGCTCTCAACCGGTTGGCGATCAACTGTTCGATGCTTTGACTTTTTCTCTGACTCATCAGTAGTCTTGCTTATATATGGATCAAGATCAAACGGCTGACGATGTTTGGATCGCTTTTCAAAATCTTCTCCAGCTCTGGAAACTGACGGTTCATGAGTTAAAGGCAGTCGATCTACGAATCGATGCTTCAATTTCTTTTCCGACTCATCTGGAGCCTTGGACGATCCGCGACTGAGGTCAAGAAGCTGGTCAACAGGTTGTCTGGGCTTCCGATCCCATTCCTCTGCATCCCTCGATGCACCTAGATCAAAATCAAATGGTAGTCGCTCCGATGATCGATGCTTTGACTTCTTTTGCTTTTCCTCAATTTTTACATGAGGAACTGCATTGATGTTGTGAAGCACAAAGTCTGACAGTTTAGAGCCTGACGTTTTATCTTCCATGTTTATTTGAGGCTCTGTATCGATGTTAGTAACCGGCCATTCCAATGTTCGAGATTTAGACTTTCTGGACTTTTGCTTGCTCGACGTATTAACGACTTCTGGTAGCGCCATTTTAAATTCATCTTTGTCGAAATTAACAGCATTCTCCGTTTCTACTTCCTCCTCAAGCATCTGCCATATCGGTGGAATCTGCGGAGACGGTACACTGGAAACGTCAAATCTGTCAACCACCGCACTTTGCAGTTGTCTTGGTTCCATCTCAGCTTCCGACTCACCCGTCTCTGGAGACATTCGCAGATCATCATCAAGCGATGCTTTTGCGATGACACCGTCAATCGTGTCGTTAATATGCGCCTCACGCTCAGCCGCCAATTGGCTCAGTTGGCAAGAGTCCAGAGGCACGTCGATGTCGAGATAGAAGTTGTCTTCGGGACCTTTGGAGTCCGGTCTCACGATGGGTGGAAGCGGAGAGGGATTCTTGAAGTCGCTCGTCTCGTATTTCATCTTTTCCAGTGCAATGCTTTTGATGACAGCGTTGATGCTGTCCTCATATGACGAGATTCTTGTCTTCTGGAGCTCATGATCGAAAGGAGAAGACGAAACCTCTTCCACTCTGACTATGTCTTGTGGGGGCATGTCTTGTGGGGCCATGCCATGCATGAGTATCTGTGCCGACAATAACGCCTTTTTGCTCAGACTTTTCGCCTTCTTCACGAACATCTTCTCCTCTTTTTTCTGTTTCGGTAACTTTATGCGACTCGGTAGTGGATGTTTCTGAAGTTTTGCGAGACTTTTCTTCTGTTTCACATGCTTAAGCGCAGTATCCCGACTTCCATGTTTCATTTTCTTTGAAAAATGAGTCGGTTGCATTAATTTATGTTGAAATGAGACTGTCTCTTCTTTGACAAAGTTATCCCCGATGTTCATGGGTTCATTGTAGTAGACTGGCACATCTGGATCAAAAACATGGGGTCTTGGAGGTGATGGAGGTGCATAAGCTGCTGTGGCCTTGAGACATTTCTTAATAGGAACGTGGCCTGAATCGGTCAGCGCAAAGCTTGCCATCACATGTTGGCTGTGCAATGCTTCTTCAGGTGGCAAACTACAACATACAAGTATCATGCAAAAGAATCATTTCGCTTCTTAAAATTTCACACCAAAGACACACATTGATACAAATTTGTACATTAATCAACACATAACATATCAACTTCTCACAAACACCGTACTACTCTCGACTTAATGAGCGCTGTTACATTTTAATGCCAGTCTCACCTGATCGCTGTTACTAAACTCTGAAGTCAGCTTAGAACTAACAAAGTGTTTTGCTTTAGTTTCCAACTTGGCAGAATCTAAATCTAGATGTCAGATCGTTGTCCATCAGCTACTAGCCACAGCTAAATATTAACTTTATTAGGTTAGCCTAACATTCAACAGCAGATTCATTTCAGCAAAGCACAGAAACTGTGGTAAAGTTTGTTGTAGCAGAAATTCTTTGGCACCTACAAAAGGTAAGCCTAACCGTGCTCTTTTGGTTGGTGGTGCACCAGTCTCATTTAAGAATGACTTCTTTTCAAGACCAAGACCGGGCCCAGAGACCATTCCATTTACGGTTGGAGGGGCCAAAGGAGTCTGTGATCCATCTGTAATTAACCGATATACAATTATACATCTTGTCAATTAGTAACAGCTTATTGAGTGTAACGTTATGACTACAAAGAAATGTAGGATTTTGCAAGGTTGCTACAAGATTCAATAGAAAGCATCTTCGAAAATAAAGGTATAAACAAATGCATGCATAAATACATATATGCCAAACAATTTAGGCCTTTTCATTTCTGAAGAAAGATAGGCATCCTATAATTGACAATTTTACATTTTTAATCGGGAAACTGATCAATTACAGATACACTTAAAGTTTCATTAGAAAATTCTAAATACTGCACAACTGATATCTTTCAGTAGTTTATTTTGAATTTTTCTAAAATTCATCTAAATTATATTTGGTACAGAAATTTCTATTTAATAGCATAGCCTACAGCAATGCAAAATTCTAATCTAGTATTGTAATTAAAAAATTTCTGTAATATTGCTAGAAACTTGCAACAAGGTTACAAGTTCAAACTATATAATTTGAGTAGCAAAAAACTAACACTACCTTTAACGCTATTCTCATTTCCTAAAAGCAATTTCTCCTAGCTCTTTTGCTCATCATACCTTCGGTTTCTGTATGCAGAAGTTCATTCTGGTCTCCTAATGTGCCTCTGTTCTCGACAATTGCCAACTGATCGCGAATCTTTTGAGGACATGCCGGAAACTTTGGAACGTCAATCATCAGTGGATTCGGGTCAACCTCACTTACGTAATCGAGAATGTCGCTGAAGCTGATGTTACGTCTCAACAACGCCGCATTCAAATCTCTTACGTTTGGATCAGAACGTTGATCTATAAGAAAAGTAGCCGGCTGCACCACTTAGGAAAATTGTTTATTGGCAGCTGAACAAAGCAACAACAAAATCACCTCCAGGGTATAGATCACTTTAGAACTAGATGTAGCTAATGTGTACCTAAACAAAGTTATGCACTGTGATAGAATTATCCATTGCTACATAATAATTTCAGTTCAGATAGGCTGTTCCGGCTTAAGCTTGGGAAGAATTATCTCAGATCCTTTTCTCAAGATTTTTTCAGTGGTGAGAGTCTATAAAGTATCAGTCTAAGCTTATGAACTCTACTTAAAATTAGAAAACTGCAAATAAAGAACTTGCAAGCACAATTCAAAGTCGGATAGCAAACTAAAAAGGTGCTTGGAAGTTTATTTAACTGAGACTTTTTGGTTTAATTATTGTAAAGCTGGCAGTACATGCTCCGACATTCCAACTTCTGCTTGAACATCTACAGCACACACCATGAAAAAACTGACCTAGCTCTGCATATTGTTTCGTATCAGCACAGATAGAGCTCAAGCGTTCGTCAAGAAGGTCTGTAAGAATTTCCAAGGCAGGTTGGGTAGCAGAACTAAAGCCAATCTGCCAGGTCAGCTGAGCAACGACTTTCCTCAGCAACTGCCAAACGAATTCATTCGCCATCGTCTTGGCAACAATTCAGTCTGATCTCTCACAGTTGTCAGCTGAAGCTACAAATGAAATTTATATCAAAATGTTAAAAGCTCTGCTGTTCATCTGTAACCAGTGAACACATATTTCCCAGGTCTGATTATCTGAACTTTTAATCTATGTGCTTGCCATTCTTCTTACAGTTCTATGGAGTGTTGAGAGAGTAATACAATTTACCTTCAACTTTCAAGACAGAAAATTTTCCTGGTAAATGTTGTTCTTAAACATATGCACATCTGCAAAATTGTAACTGATACATAATAATTCTTTGTGCATTCAGCATAGTTGTTATATCTGGGAGGCCTAGGTGCCTCATGTCATATTTCTGCATGAAGATCCGCTGGATATTACCATGTAGGTGACACAAACCCTAACTCTGACGACAGGTAACCTGACCCCAACTGACTCACGACGGGTAATCCGAGGCCATATGCACGACCACCACATAACCAAGTTGCCTACTAGCGTCTAAGTAGCGACTTATTAGTCGTTTATTGTAATTGGTATTCACGACGGGTACTTAGGAGACCAACTAGCTAGTCGGCAACTTGTAATTATCATGACACTGGGGTTTCCCCAAATTGGAGTGGTTGCATTATTTTGGATATACAGCGTTATACGCGGGTCATTGACATGCAGCCTGGTGAGGCTCTGCCGGATAGGGGCTTGCTAAGGGGTGAGACGAAGGAGAGGAGCGGCCCGTTGAACCTGGAGCGTACTAGATCCTCTTGGCTGTGGGCGCCAGGCAGATGTTTTTGATGTGCTTGTCTGTCTGTCCATCTAATTTAAAGAATTGCGTCGGCTGCCGTGTTATTTACCTCCTCTAAGTAGCGACTTGTTAACTTACAACCACTCTTCTAGCTCGGTGCTTAGCGTTCGTCGTGTGCACACTCCAGCGTTTTCATCTGAGGCGGTTGAGAGCCATAAGAAAATCGGTATCTCATGCGGTGTTTACTACAATAGTCCATGCCTTCA
>JAQFXW010001868.1:0-14018 GCA_034693945.1 Dendrobaena attemsi
ATATATATATATATATAACAAAACCGTATACTCACACATATATATATATATATTTGTTTAATGAGAACATGGTTGACAGACCGCAACCAATTACAAGTACAAGTTTATACAAAATACGGCCCGCTTAGCTCGACACGTAGGTCGGCTGAATAGCAGGTTCGTGCCTACTAATGGCCTAAGTGCTGGAACTCTCCTGCCATGGTACGGCCAATCCGGTAGTGAGAGGGGCGATCTTTATTTGTAACAGGTCCGGAACAAACCTCACAACAAAAAGCGCCTTAGGCAGCTAGCAGAAACTGAAATAAATTTACTGCACTGGAGTGAGGTTTGAACCTGCGACCTTCGACTCTAACAACTCAGCTTATCGACCAGCGCTCTAACCACTGAGCGATGGACCCCCATGCATAATGTAACATTTAACAGCTGCAGCTAGCCAACCATTATGGCATTTATGCCATATAATAGCCATAACCATAATCATAAAATTGATTGAACCCAAGAAAATAGCATACAAATAAAATTATATCGACAATAAAACAATTAGCATGGGAAGGTTTAATGCCTGAAACTGAAAAGTCCTATAGGTCTCGCTAAAGAGCCAATTGTAACAGAAAACATATAATTATTTATTCTACAGACAAGCATAAGACATAGCATTATAATTCCTAATTAGGTAACTGAATAGTAGTGGACTTGTAAGGGGCGGTATAGAAATACACACATACATACATACATACTAAATCAAAGATAATTTTAAGATCGCTAAACAGGTAAAGTAAATATGTAAGCCCCTATAATCTGATTTTATGCAATTAATTAAATTAATGCTTGGTAAGTTAGTGGCTTTCGTTCCAAGTAGAGCACATTTAATTGGAATTGCAAACATTCACGTTGGTTCTTACAAAAGCCGCCCATCTCTGCGGTAGCCGGGGTAGGTATTGTGGGCATGGTCTGAGGGTGTCTGCCGGGGTAGGTATTGTGGGCATGGTCTGAGGGTGTCTGCATATTATGTTGCCTGTTACTTTCAATTGTTTAATGCAATAACAAAACGGATGATCATCACCAACTTCTATTGTCACGACGAATTTGCAGATGTCTTCCCTGTACGAGGGAAGAGCGTAGATCAGTAGATCACGTGTTTCGGCAGGTTCTCGATCACATGACTTGGTCTTCGTGGGGGCGCGCGCCCAATTCTCGTCCTCGTCTCAGATGACAAGGGACATCAATCATCCCACCGAATTATCACCGGCTATTAGGCTGAATCGGTGCGCGTCAAAGAAGCCGCCACGCTTAATTGAAATATATATCAACATCAACGCTCGGCGCGCCAGTGGACCGAGGAAGGGCGATTGCGGTAGATTAGAGGGTGCGACGGTCGGCGGCGGCACAGTCGGTGTATCTCCGACCGGTCCCGTATTAACTGAGAAGCCGCATTGCCAACAAGTCGGCGAATCGTTTGATCGTCGCGCCGCCGAGGCGTCGAGCAATGGCGTCGGCAAGGATCAAAGGCGACATCAAAGGCGATTCCGCGTCATTAACGAAACGTTTGTCTTGATTGTCGTACGGCATACTTTGTACAGGTTATGGCCACCATTGTGACCGGGTATCTACTGCGAAATGATGGGTGGCTGAGAAAAAGACCGTTGTTGGTTCGATCTCTATTTCAATTTCTGGCCAAACATGCAGTTGAAGCTCCAACCCTTGATTCCCTGGTCCAAATGGATTGTACAATCATTACCTGTCAAGTTCCCGATCATTAAAGCCTCAGTTGATGTCCCTTACATCTCGTCAGGTCTCAAAGAGGAAAAGAAACTGCAAAAGACAGGCAAGCACGGGTGGCCTAGGGCGTATACTCGTATAGAGTGGGACAGTGGCCTTTCCCCTCAGAGTCGAAGGTGACATGGGTCCAAGTGCGAGTGTCACGATGTCGTCACGTAAAAGTATCATTTGGTTCCAACTATACCCAGTCGAATACGAATTGCTGAGTATTTGAATAATATTGCTTGAGTTCTAGTAATTAACTCGGCACTCAGTCTGTTCAGGGGCGTAACTTTGGTCTAAAAGAGAGGGGGCAGGATACCAATTCATTCTCTGATATCGTTTCTCGCGCGGACACTTGAAATCGTAACATAAGTCGAATGACATAGGCTATAGAAATTAAGTCAAGAAATTAATAGCCACGAAACCTTCAAATTGTTTGTTTTGTGAATTCTTGAACATCAGGGATCTCCAAAAAGTGTGCCTACTTTGTGAAACTGATTAAAATAAATGGAAGAAATATTTGAGGCGTAGACAGCGATGTACGGAAAGGCACAATTCAAAGCTGGATTGTTGGGTCTTATAAAGTCTCTGGATTCTGTTGATCAAAGCCGAGAAACTTGATTAACTATAGAACAGACCTTACCGTTTGAGTTCGCCTGTGCTTTAGGGCCGGAATAAACTCTCGGGGCCCCATGCTAATTGTATTCGGGGCCCCTCTGCTCATTATTTTCAGAGGGCTCCATGTTGAACTGAACACAGAATAATGGGGTGTCTTAAATTTAAATCAATGTATAGCTAAAAACAAAGTGATTAGGCCTAATTAATTTGTCCATAAACTAGTCCCAGATTAAGGCAAAGATCTTCTGACACCGTGTTGTCAGAAAGACGTTGCGCCTTAAATAGCACATACACTAATCCATTATGATTGGTTAATTACATGACTGTCAGTTAGGCCTATATGTTCAAATCAAATCAGTTTCATGTTGAAATTTCTTACTGAAAATTCTTGTTTAAACAGAAACTAGCACCTATCCTTCATAAGAAATTATTTCATGTAACAATTTTCTTCGATTGTTGTACCTTCGGGGGCCCTGTCGGTTGGGCCCCATGCTCTGAGCATAATGAGCATACTGGTTAATCCGGCGCTGCTGTGCTTGCGAATCTTTGGGCTTCAAATTTCAATTATGATTACAATATCATAATGATAATAGGCCCGCATAATCATATCTTCGTTTATTGACAACTCAAACTGACAATGATTACAAACGGTATGAATCAGTGAACGATGCAGGTTTCTACTAAATGATCCGCCTCAGCCTCCTCTGTCTATCACCTCTCGTGCTTTCCATTCAAAACTGAAGTTTCATCTTTTCAAACACTCATATCCCGAATCCGACTCCTCTTACTCCCCGCTGCCTAACCACTCTCCAAAACGACACCCACCTTAACAGCTGCTCTGCCTGATCTCCCGGATTCTCGACCCTCGAACACCACGAACTTGCCCATGGACAACCCTTGGCCTTCAAGTGGCTCTCTAGAAATTCTGAGTTTACGATTACGATTGTATACGGATAATAATTAGTTTACTCAATGTCTGACTGCCTGACTAACTTAATAAATGAACCGAATAACCGATCTCTGAGCTCACTTACTGTACTGAACTGATTAAATATCGAACCGTGAACAAATGGTTTGAAGGAAAATAGCATAATATTATAAATGTGAATTTTTGAAGAGCGCAATACAAGTTTCTCGTAATCTTACAAACCTGGATATATAAGTAGGCTAAATGCATGATCACATAATTATATAAATAAATAAATACATATAAGCCCATTATAAGCCCACACGTACATAGATCGCTCCTTGAAGAGGTGCTATATAAATTGTATTAGTGAAAGAAGTGAAACAATAAACGCACGACCCCAATAATAAATGCACGTACAGTAGATAAACATAGGCCTACAGTCCTACATACTGAGCACAAATATAGATAGAGTTATGTGTTCAATATGCTTGGCCGAAATGGGGTTACACGCGTTAGGGGATCCAGACACCCAAAAGATTATTCGAAAATGGTTATCTTTACAGGCCGCTGTTGGAATTTCCATTATCAGGCAGATTCCCCTCAAAATCTGCCACCAGCACAATAACAGACGAATGTTTATTCAGTCTTAAATATCATACGTTATAATTATACGTCTTTTGTTGTAACTCTGTGAAACTCGGGCCTCACAGTTGTATTGTATATTTAATTTTGTCGCAGCGAATGAGCCATATATAAATATATATCATGAAGAAATCATCGGACTTTTGGGCCTTACAGAAGATTTCTGATCGAGACAAAAGTCGGACTGCTCAACTGGTTTTCGCTCAACCGTGGCAGCGCACCGAAACGTTTACGGTCGATTAAACGCAGCGATGCGTGTCGACCGATTAGACGACGAAAGCGTTTAGCGGACTGCATTGTTCCAACGAGTGGACTCCGTGGCTCTGAGACAATCGCGGCATGCGAAATGGCGGCAACCGTGTGCAACAATGGCTTCCGCCGTCTGCTCCCTTCACGCCATCTTGACGCACGCAGTGACAATGGCAACCGCCATCTAGCAACTTTAACCACCTTTGTTTTCCGAAAGGCAGAATCGAGCAGACAGAGGGACCTGGCGTGCTGTTCGCCCACAAATACCAGAATGCATTGCGTGCTGCATAATATACCCCGTTAGGTCTCAGTCCCGATCCGATCCGTTCCGTCATTTTGTGTGACCAGAGCGATAAATAATCGACGTTATTAATAGCGCCAATGAGTCCAGATGCAGAACGTGTTATTACTTGCGACGGCTGACGCTTTAAAGTTATGATCAACAAGACTTTTAGTGTTGGTCTTTGTGTCGAGACAGTTCTTAAATGATCGTTGTTTCGCTAGATCTACAGTTGCAGATGTTATTTTGTTTCCTATAACCCGATTAATGAATATTGTTGAATGGCTTAAAATTGTCACAACAAAAAATAGAAGGGTGAGAGGGTTCCGTAAGCCTATTGGCCCGTATGGGTACATGCAAAGAGCAATCGATTTGTTGCCCCGCATAAGTTCGTTTTGTAGCACCTTAAAGCAATAAACCTATCACACATTATTTTGGTCATGATTTGTGTTGCCAACAATGGTGAACACAGTTGCATTAGGTCTATAACAATTATTATTATGACGCAACATTCGAACGATTTTATGCTCATTGACCGTCTTAACGCTGAACCATGCAGAGCCGTGTGTTGCACTGGCTTCTTCCGCTAATAAAGTCAATGCTCGCATCCCTACGGCGTCTCAATCGCAGTCTATTTGTGCACAAATGCAGACACTCTATCGAGGAATAACTTTGTGAATAATTATTAGAAAGTTTATCTTTAAGCTGAATCGTTAACCAAAGTTTAGAAATGCTAATGATAAATTAATAAATAATATGTTTATTTACTTATATTACTTACTTACCCATTAATCGCACCCACATGCGTGGCAATTGGCAAACAGAAAAGGTTCACTCTATCAAAGTAACTAACATAAATTTGACGCACTAGGCTACAACTTGATGCGGCGACAATTCGGCGCCGACAGTTCACCTTAAGACAATTCGGGGCCTGCAATTCGGCGCAACGGCAATTTGTCACCGGCACGCGTTAAACAATTCGGCACGCTACACCTTGACGTGTCGACAGATTTCCAAATTCGACGCAGCGACAGTTCGACGCGGGACAAATAATTAACGTCTTAATCGATTATTCTATAATTAATTAGTACCAGTCCAACTTAACATAGAGGAATAAGAATTCTGAGATAGGATGATTTTGATGAATAAACCTCGAGAACAAAATCCGGACCTGGTGAAGCCGGGTATAAAGAAATCGAAGATTTGATTGTTACTCAAGTAAACTCGGTAGTTTCAATTTCACAGCGTTTAACATTAGCACGAAGTGATCTGAATGCCTCAGCTTCTGATTACGGGTTTGCTCTAATAAGACCATTATTTGATACCGTCATGTTACAATGTTACTTATTGTTGTGTGTGTTGCAGTGAGCTCGTCAAGAAACAACACGATTGTATATAAATTTATTACATTATTTGTTTTATATTTAATGGCTTTAAGGACCCAGCTAAAGTCGACTTGACATATAAAATCTAGAACGCGTCGTCACTCATTTCCCATATACCTCATAAGGATTATTATTGTGAGTGAATGGACTTCATTTTTAAATGTCTATTCAACTTGTGATGAACATAAGATGTATAGGAACATAAAATGTAGTGCTTAGGTAGTTAGGTACATAATTTTATATACGTGTGTGTGTGACAAAAAGAGGAAATTTGTGTGAGGCCTACAGCTTCCTGAACTGGCTAATGTCATCGAAATAGATACATGCACATCAGATGTGCGTCTCGGCGTGTGCTGCCCGACTCGGTATAGTGTCATGTTGCCATCTGATTGGGTCGGGGGCCTCTGCTGAGATTATCGGTACTCTAAGAGGCGCTTTATAAAATGAAGCTTACAATTACATCTGTGGTTCATGTGTAAGCCTACGATAATATTGTAATTATAGAATTCAACGCTGAAACAAACACACAGTTGTGAGCAAAGCTAAAGTGACCAGTTGTGAATTTCTCAAAGGTATCGAGGGAACGATTCCGTTGATCTGAGCAAAGAGTTCTGTTTGACAAGCGAATAACGAGACCGTTGAGTGGACGGCTGATCGCATGCCAGACAAGACGTCTTGGCTCAATCCTATAGCGCCGCATTCGTCGGTTCTTTGAAGGGACCGGCCTGAAGGGCAGTTGAGGCGCTTCGTCGGGTGATTAATGGATGGTCGAGTGTCGCCTATTCGAATTCCTCCTCTTCCTCGTTGATATTAATCGCCTTCGGACTGGACAAACACTTCTTCTCTCTGACCCGAGTGACGCCTCCAATCGGTCAACACAGTGCGCGTGCAAGAACAACGCCATCATCATCATCATTATCATCATCATCATCATCATCGATGGTCCTCATTGCGTTGGTCCGTGTGACTTGGATGTCTTCGTTCGTGGCTAAATGTTTAAATGACGCAGGTGCTCGCTTAGTGAACATGAGATAAAGACATAATATTATGATATGCCTAATAATTGTCATGCAGTTGATAGACACCGCCGGGCAGATGCGAGATACCGATGGTGAAAGGATTTCCATGGCTTGTGGTATACTAGCCTCCGTTAAGTTATAATTACCTCTTAAGACCTATAGTATACTAACACAGCATCATGAGATTCCAGAGGCCTGTTTAAGAGCGTATTCTGTCGTTATAGATTGCTATCATCGTGTTTCAACGTCTGCCTAAGGTCCTTCAAAAACAAACCAAACGCTAAACAACGTTCTCACCATTGCCCTGCAATGCAAAATTTTGACTTGGTGAGGTCATAAACTATAAGGAGATCGGAAAAGCTTGGTCAAACTACCAAGAGACTAAACTATCTAGAGTCTATAATAGATTACCATTACTGATGATTTCTGTTTGTGCTTTTTACTGTTGTGAATTGTGTTGTGGATCAATAAATAGTAATATATCTATCTATCTATCTATCTATCTATCTATCTATCTATCTATCTATCTATCTATCTATCTATCGGTCTATCTATCTATCTATCTATCTATCAATCAAACAATATACCTAAACCCTGTGTTTTAGTTGTCGCGGTGCCTGGGAGGGTTGGACCCCGGGCCCCCCAATTGTTTGTCTGACCACAGTTAAGTGTTAAAAATACGCTGAGATCAGCTTTTGATCCCCCTTCTTTTGGGGTGTGAAAATAGAAAGAGGGGAGAAGAGAAAACGGCGATGAAGGTGATGAAGCAGGACTTTTTATTGAGAAATATAGAGTAATGACTAAAAAAAGCTCATCAGTCTTTTTGGGGTTGGAAATGGAAGATTTGACTAATATATATCTTATATGCTTCTCTCACTCTATAAATGTCAGCATCAGTGTAATGATGTAGTATCACGATTCTGACATGTAGCAACGACGCACAACATCCCTGTCCGTACACTCCACGTCGTTGCTCCAACGAAATGCAATCACATCTCTTACGTACATGTATACCTGTAGGGCCTATAGGCTTATCTGCTCTCCGAAAGTCTAATTAGTAAGGACGTTTCAGTAGGCCTATAGACTATTAGTACATGTATGTGTTTAGTAAAACGTATGAAGACTCGTAAGTCGTAATTTCTTCTGTCAGCTTTTCTTCCTAAGTTCATTTTCCTTAATTGTTCTTCCTCTTCTACACTTTCTACCTTCTAATATCTTCTCCACCGTAATGTATGCTGAAATGTCACGTGAAAGAGTAGCGCAAGTCCAGTAATGACTACACGATAAACATTACATTGAACCTGTGCTACATGATCAGAAAGGGATTAACATTTATCAGCAATAGCTCCAATTGACCCCAGTTGTACAGTTGCTATGTCAGAAAGCTAAGCTATGTTGTTTAATCTTTTTTCAATGTTCTTGTTGTTAAGATTATGCTGTAAAATTGAGACGATTGTTTCATTGTGCTTTTCTGTTATTGTTACTTTGTTGTTTTTGCTTCTGTGCAATTGACAGACTTCATCATTCATTAATTCATTCGTAATTTCTTACAGATTTTCAACCGTTTCTATGTCCAATAGCTCTGCCATCTGGCCTCTGACTGTCAACGCCTCCTATTCACAATTCTGCATTGCATATTTTGTATGCCGATGATAGATAATGAGGGTGGTGGTGATGGTATGAAATGAGAAATAAAAATATTATGATCTTAAACTCTGGACCCTATAAACAGGGTTGCATTGACCAGATTCTATCACGAAGCTTTGACGTCTGTCTCCTCTCATTTATCTGGAGACTCAAGTGAAACAGATATTTTCAGTCACCTTATTGTCACGGTTCAACGATTTATGCAGTTTCCTTTGGATCGAGGTACTTCAGCCATGTCAGAACCTGACCAATCTATATAGGCCACCCAAGACATGAACAATTCTTTCCATGCAGACATTTTAAGTCTCGAGTGTCGAGAGATCATTTCTATCTCGGGCAAAAATGACAATAGCCAAGTTATACTGTGATTATGCAGCGCTTTCCATTAACAAACAGTGGCGTTGGATTTCTTACATTTACGTACGTAGGTCTACATGTAAGTCTATACAGGGTCTCGGTCGATGTCTTTTAAGACTCTCCTTCTCTCCGTATCACTGCCTCTCGTTCTTCCAATACAACAAACCTACCACGTATATAATTTTATATTGTCCACTTCTTGTCCTTAGCTTTCGGGTTCCGACCGATTGAGCCGGTGGGCCTTTTCGTGCACACTTTACGGGTCAATAGGCAGCAGGGGAGGAACTCATTCATCCAGAGGGCGCCAACTGAAGGTAGAGAAGGCGCTTGTTAATATGCACCGAGAATTCTTAACCAATCGACCGATGAGTCGCGATCTTCTCTTGGCCACAACAGCAATTATTGCTAGCGCCGCCTAGCGATAGAGCAACCATAGAGTCATAGGTTTTCAGAAAATGTCTTTCATCGACTAAAAACGGTTAATTAATGGCGAATGCGAGTTGAACGAGCCGTTATGATCGAGGCGGGCAACTGGCTCCACTAATTGAACTCGATTGAATGGCTCGAGTGTAATTGGACGTTGACTCGAGCACAAGCGTTCAAGCTAGCGGCAGAACATAGATCTATGCTTGGAATTGTACGTATAGTGGATTAAAAGTCACTGAAGGAGAGGAATGAGTATGTATAGTAATTTAAAAGTCGTCGATAGCTTTTCCTATAGGCCTATACTAGATAGGCCTACAATGTACCAGCACTCCTTTCGCACAGTAGCCTATAGTGGAGAACGAGCCGTTGTGCAAGGAACTGTTGTAAGTTTAGGCCTACTAGTCACCAATAGGCTATAAGACTGTAAGATAATGTCTGGTTTGATTAGGCCTAAATGAAATGATATGGTAGAAACAAAACCATAAATAACAATTAAGTTTTTTTCAATATATATTGAATTCAATTCAAATGTGATACAAGTGAAGTCAGAGTTATAATGAGCTATCTATCAATGGCGACGCCAAGAACTTCAATTTTCTCATAAAATGAATTCAATTGATTCCTGCACGATCCGATGAATGCTAAGTTGAGAACTGGATTAGTTTGAGAAAGCAACTGTAGCCTAATTCTTAATATTCGCAACTGGTCACGATACATCTATAGGCCTATGGTATAGAGATGTTGTAGGATACAATTCTACAGTATTAAAGTCTACATTATGTATGCACAAGCAACGTTCTTGTTGAATGTCTTTTTCCAGAATCGTAGACTGGTAGCTTAGGCTATCTATCTCAGCGATCGACGTTGCTTGATTTGCTTCGCTTAAAAGCTGAAAGCTATTTTGTGATAGTCTTCTCAATCTAAAGTGAGGACGAGCAGTTTAAACAATTTCACAGAATATCATTAGGAACAAAAGTAGTTGATATCACACTTTTTGCTGTCATCAATGATTTCCGCGGATACAAACTTTGTCAACTGTCACAGTACGAAAGGTGCAAGGGAACGGTGATGACTCATGCAAATGATAACATTGGCCGTACCTGTCTGCCTACGGGCCATGGCAGCCTACATGTACCTGTCTGACCCGTTTGGACTCTGGCCTGTAATCGAATTTGTCTTCCTACATGTAGGCTACCTATCGATTACGGTATGACATGACTCAAGCGCCCGTGAATAAGCTGGTTCCCGCGATTTAGAGGCGCTATAGAAAGCTTGAGATTACGGGGAGGTACAATATGGGGGCACTCACCGGCCATAGACTCACAATGAACTTGACAGAGGAGAGATAAGCGAATTTGATTTGATTGATGATCTTTGCAGTTGAAGGTGTTTTAATCACCCAGAGCTTTTTAACGCAATTAATATAATAAACGACATTCGACCATTAAATTAATGAAGGCAGAAATGAATAATTATTTATAGCAAGTAATCTCAACACTTGGTAAACTCAGTCGAGTATAGATACAATTAATACGGGGTAGGTGCAGGCAGTCGTGCGTACACTCGAGCTATGATTTTGGTTTCGTACCAAAAACCTTATAGGCTACATGTAAGTTATATAGACCCTATTCAGTGTCAAAAGTATACTCGGCCAAATGTAGGCCTAACTGACTCTCTATAACAAGTGTGCATCTACTCACCGTGCTGTGGACATATTTGAGAGCGTACATGTACCAGACTTATTTATATTCAACGACTGCATTAAATTCTTCCCAGTAAATCAATTGTTAAGTGGTGGTAATATATGTGGTATACACGGTAGTAAATTTAGCTAGATAATTCCATAAATAATCACGCATGCCATGCATAGGCCTATAATAATATAATGCATGCATACAAAATTATAGGCCTACCATAGTCCTACCATGTATGAATTTAAATATATGGTATTCTATAATTCATTATCTTCAGTAGACTGTGAGCCTAAGTTTATAATTATATCATCCATGGCCCAATGCAATCCAATCCAGTGAGATCCTAGTCTCATCTGATCCAATGTAAACTGAAAAACTTATAGCCACATTTGTAATAGATCTGATTAATGCTGAATGCATCATACAATGACTGTTTCAATTTAAATTCGTCAGTTGTATGCAGTGTTGTAGTTGTCAAAAAAAAACGGGGAGGAGGGGTGTCAAGAATTGGGACTGTCTGAGACAAAAACTTTTCTGTACGTGTGTCCCAAAAATTGACGATCTTTTTTTGCGTCATTACTCGTATTTATCGATGAAAATTATCTGCGTACTCCTAAATTTGTCACTTTTCTCGCTTTTTCTCTGTTTAGAGCGGCCAAAGAAGTAGGCAGTCAGTTCCTGACCACCAACGCATTTATAGTCACTTAACTGAGGGTGTTGGACAAGTAACTGGGGTCCAACTCCCTACCCGATCCCCCAGACAACTAAAACACTGGTTGTATTTCTCAATCCCGTCTCTGTGAAGAGGACTTTGAATTTCCACTTGTACCACGCCAGCTCTCTACAACCTTTTGACCTGACGCAGCATCTGTGTCCTGGCTCTTAGCTTAATTGCTATAGAATAACACTTGCAACATTTTCGAGATTACGATTTTGATATTCGCAAATGACGTAACTCGTAATTTTACGACAATCGAATGTTGCTACTTATAGGCCTACATTATAGGACCCTATATAGGCTTAGCTATCATCAAGTTTCGATGGGGTAGCAAGGGATCAAGTCCTTTATTACCTAAAACCAGTAATAGGTCAAAAAAGTATTTGCGAGGTTATTATAAAACAAACGAGAGAGAGAGAGAGAGAGAGAGAGAGAGACCTCTATGGTTGAACATAGGCGTCAACTGTTGATGGTTATCTTTTACTCTGATCGCAGCCGAACCTTTTGCCTCTCCTTCGTCTCACCTTCGTCACGTGATCAGTCCACTTGCGCAGATGTCGTCGTGCGCAGCAGGTCACTGACAATCGTTTAGCAGACTAACACCCCACCCCCCGTTACTATCCAAAACGACACTGCATGGTCAACGACTCTTAAAATTAAATTAGGGCCCTTACCCTGAGATCGACTTCTCTTGGGGTTGGGGGGTCCTTTTAGGTAATGGATGGGGCTAACGTGACTGTAGACCAGCTCAAACCGGTGAGAGCAGGGCGTCTTCAGTTCTGACTGGAGGGCGATGACAAAACGCGTAGACTGAGTTGTTACTTCCTTCGCTTGAGACACGTCATTGCGACCACCCTCCCCCACAATTCCCATGGCAACGGTGTGTCCTTGTGCCCTTGCACATCAACTGCATGAGAGCATTGTCCGTTGATTTAGTGCACCATTTTGCCGTCATGAAGCAGTGTTGAACAGAAACTCAGTCATTATAAACTATACTCATAGTTTATAAAAATTTATGAAATATATGTAGGCCTATAACGTATGTATATCGTTATAATAGATGTGTGTAGAAATTGTATCAACACGATTTGAATAATAGTTGTTGTGATGTAGGTCTGTATTGGTGAGAGTGATTTATGGAGAAACCATCGTCATTAGTCGTCTGAAGAACGTGCGATGATGTACCTTCTTGCATCTAAGCATAGAGATAGAAGTATTAGACCGCATAAGATACACAGGCCTATGTGTATATTAGGCCTACATACTATTATATGTAAGATAATCCAGCAACTGTCTTCATGCGCTATATGTGCAAATTCAAATAATATGTATGCGTATATACATAAATATTATACATATTATATATATAGGTCATTGGAATTAGCTGATTAGCATATTAAAAATAGAAGTGCATTTATATCCTGGTTCAGCCAGTAATCTATTGGTTGTTATCTGAATGAACAGGCGATGTGTGTTGTCTATTTCGAGATAAGTGTACTAACTGTCTATATACACGAAGTTCACCTAGGACATAATATGTTCGAACGCGTGACTTCTTATCTGATCTCTTCAGACGACGACGGGCGTGTTGGACTCAACTGTTCAACTGCAGTACATGTGTAGGAGGTTCGATATCCCATATCCGGATCAGAAGAAAGAAGTCCATGACTATATCTATAGAGTTCATACTGCTTATGGTTGGAAGAGGGAGAGAGCAAGGACGTCTGAGGGAATCAATGACGTGGAATGTGGAGGAGAAGGGCTGAGGCAGCAAAGAAGAATAAGAAGAAGCTCCACTTCTTCCAGTTCCAGTATATATAAGACTTATAGGCCTAACATTTCTCGTGCAGATTACGACTCCAGTTGGAATCTTTAGTACCGGTAGGCCTATACACGTAGCCTACATCAGTTCCTAAAGTACTCCACTTCCGAGAGGTAGGCTACGTATAGGCTTTACAGCTAGTGTGAACGCATGGATTGGACGCGACTGAATAATATAAAAACATATATGCATACATACATTTCTATATGTGAGGCGCTATATAAATTTTCAGCTATGGTATGTAATACATACATACATACATACATGCACGCATACATACATACATACATACATACATACATACATAACTATATACCTACATACATACATACATTCATACATACAAACATAAATACATACATACATTCAATTCAATTCAAGCAGTTTATTGTTGTCAATTGTCAGTTTCAATAAGCATCATCATATGCATGACAAGAATTTCGAGCAACAAATGGAAAGTCCAGAAAGGTCCTTGGACCCACTGACTAGG
>JAQFXW010001869.1:0-14016 GCA_034693945.1 Dendrobaena attemsi
GGAAACCACCTCACTCATCTCATTCCCCAGGTGGCGTAAGCCATAGAACCTGCCTCCGGGCAGAGAACTCATCATCACTTGTGCTAGTTAAACTCTAGCAAATAAATATTAAAGTAATCTCCTCATATCTATAACATACAGCTGTTGGTATCTTGGAGAGTGGGTAGTCGTATGAATTGGTCGCTGGGCTTTGGCTTCCATCCACAGGCGAACCGTGGCGCATGTTGCCCTCAGTCCCTGGCGTTGTCTCTACCCGGACAACGAACCCCGTCAGGCGATTGTTGTCCATCTTGAGCGCCTTCAGTCGAACGAAATGTCGGTGAAGACGATGAGGACATTGCCACGGTGACACCAGAGACGACAGAGAAGGCGACGAAGACGACAACGTCGATGACGACAGACGACGAAGCATTGGATTCGACGCCGACAACGTCATCAACGGCAAAATGCTGGATCGAGAGAAAAAAACAATATTAAGGCAGAATGCCCACCTGCAGAAATAGGATTTAAAAATTCTCGACTCATCCAGAAGTAATTTAAGAAATTTTCACAGCATGCTTTAATAAGAGTCTTATTACATATTAAGATTACAAAATACACATCTTGTTTCTGGCTTCTTCCTCCCTCCTTTTCCTCCAAAGCCACGCCTTTCCATTTCCCTCATCTCTTTATTATTTTATAATAGCATACCAGACCTTGAAATGAAGAATGATGTTATATCAGATGACTTTTGCAAGACCTTAAACAGTAATTACGCTCTGGTGTTGTATGGTCAGACGTCTTATAACAGCAGTATATCATCTGAACAGATTCGCTGAATGCTCAAAGAGAAATTAGAAATTCCTCGAGTTTTTGCTGTTTTCCAGATTTGTGGCCACCATGCAAGTCATACAGCACCAATGCAGCCAGACAATGCAGCACATGACAACACTATGAAAACTGTTTGACGATAGTATATACATGGACTTGGGTGTCTGGAAGTGGTGAAAGATTTTCCAAGTCATCTCTTCAACAACTACTTGTATAACACTTCAATGAAGAGTGCTCACTAAACTGTATGGAACATCGATCCTCTCGTCATTAAAGAACTAAATATTGAGATCGCTAAATAAAATCCTGTTTTTGCGCTTATCATGTTATCATGCTGGTGTCAAGGTCTCTCTTTCTGCTGCTGCTCTCCGCACCTCGATGTCTTATTTTTCCTTGGAGTCCTTGTGCTGGCAGCGTGCTAATACAATACAAAAACTACTTTGAACAGACTCTAACAAAAACGTATTGCAAGCTAAATGAAAATTTAATGAAAGTTCAGCTGACATTATTACCTCTTCGATTGGAAAGGACTGTAACAGATGCTCGAAGACCGTACGCCAGGTGATGCGCTATCCCTAATGCTAATGGCAGAAGTTTTTCCACGGCTCGGCTCGCTGCATATCTGGTTATCCGAGAGATCGAGCGATTTCAGACTGGACGGATACATTTCCGGGTGGCCCATCTGGGTGAGTCGGTTATGGGCCAGAGACAGCTTCTCCAGACGCGGAACAAGGCACGGCAGACCATGGGGAATCTCTTCCAACTGATTCCCTGACAGGTTGAGTTCCTTCAGCTGCGAAAGCAACTCGGCGTTCTTCTTATCGACCTGGTCGCTGACGGGCGCCAGCTCAACTTGCACTCTCTCCTGCCAGCAGTTAATATACGTCGTCGGTATGACCGTGTATTCCTCTTTACCATCGAATGCTTCCTCGTTAACTGCCGCACTAGCAGAGTCCGTTTCAAACTGAAACACGGTAGCTGGACTCCCAATCGACTCCTGGCTGTATGTCGCGTTTAGTCCCGGAGAATATCCATTTTCTGTCAGCCGACAACTTGAAAGCGTGCTGTCCGGAAAGCACGGAAGTGAGTCGAGACGATTATTGGAAAGGTTCAGATCGACGAGTGAGGAATTCGTCCACATGTCGAACGGAAGACTGCAGATCTGGTTGTCGGAAGCATTGAGACGTTTTAACGACGGCAGTTTGAAGATCGCCGTCGGAAGGACAAACAGCTGGTTCTTCTGGATATTGATGTCCTCGAGCAGCGGACAGTCTGTGTCAATGTCGTCGTCAAAGTCTTCCAGCTGGAAATCGACTGGTAGATTGGCAGAACTGTCCCGATCCAAAGTCCCACGGCTGTAGACTTTGGTGATGGCTCGAATCTGAGGAAAAAGCAATCAGAGATTCAATCTACTTGAATGTTTTGCCTTTTTTTGTGTATGCTCTAGTCGGCATTGTCAAGTATTATTATTTATTATTACAATTACATAAATGTTAACGTGTGCAAAGTCACACAGAAGCATGGAACAGTGTTCTAGAAGTAGTAGTTACACACTCATTACGTTACACAAAATGCTATAATTCCAATACAATATCAACAAGCTGCAATAAAATCTTGAAACTTGATTAACTTTCACATGCCATAAACAGGCAATTTGACTTAAACGAAATTGATAACAGATGCAAACGGAAAGCCTACTAATGTCCTGTATCAGGGACAGACTGGCCTACCCAGAAACCGAGAAATTTCCCATGGTAATCCTTAATCGGATTGAAGTGGTGGTATAGAGATGTGTGAACAGATAAATAAATTAATATTTAAAAGGTAATCTAATAATGATAAGCCAATCCATGCATCCAGGCCCACACCACCCTAATACTCTGCATCATGTTGCATCGGACATTCGAGTATTTGCAAGCAGCAGGATCCTAGGGCACAACCAGAAACTGTCACTGAAGGACAGTGAAGGTACCAACATTTCAGGGAGAGATCATTTGATGATGTCTTAGTAAATTAGAGCTACTTTGTATCCACCAAATTTGAAAAATTGGGTGGGCCACCTTTTTGCCTCAATAGCATTCCCCCCTCTTCAATACACCCCTAGTTGCGCATAACCCTAACCCGGACTCCATCTGCATAGGGCAACACACCTACACGTTCAACACGCCTTTGTGCCCTTCGGGGAATTGTTTCCCGGTAGAAATTCTCAGCCCAGTCTGCCTTGTCCTGTATTCAAGTAACTTGCCAAATGAAATTAATTCAAGTCTTCAGAGATAACTGTAATATGGATTCGCACAACGTAAAATGTGCATGTGATCTGAAAATAAAAACTGATTCACTGTAGCGAAAGATGACCAAATTCTATTACTCGAACACTCTTCCAACAAATTGTAAAATCTGACTAGTCTTCATGTAAATAACTCAGTTAAGATTGACTATACCAATTTGGTACCCCTTTTAACTGTACCCAGGAGAGGTGAATCACTTGGTCTTGCTTAAACCGAATATTCAATGAGTATTCGGCCAAATAATTTTTTAAAATCAAATATGAATAGTAATAGTGATATAATGAGGTTTTTCACAATAAAGTTTAAAATTAAGACTGCTTATAAAATGCAGTGAATGCACTTTAAAAGATACAGCATTGCAAACATTTTCTAAGGAAGAGCGTGCTCACCAAGTTTCCTTTCTCTCAGATGTCACTCCATTCTGCTAGTGCCCTTGTGTACCTCGGCCATTGGCGTACCTTTAAAATACTTGACACCTATTTTAGCTTGGGGATGAAAACACCTAACCATATCACAGAAACATCAAAACTCGAGACAGAGCTAAATAAATGACAAACTCACCTGATTAGAAGATGCATTCAGGATCCTCAGGTTTGGTAACGAAAACAAAAAACTAGGCAGCACGGAAAGCTGATTGTGCGAAACGTCGACTCTCGTAACAAAAAGCAAGGAAAACGATTGAGCATCGGGGATTTCATCCGTAACGGATCGCACGCGACGCAGCTGATGTTCGCAAGCCAGCTGAAGCCACGCCTGAGCGACCTTCTGAAGCGCCAATCCACTCCAGCAGATCATGACTGCAAATGGCTCTGGAACATTAGCCAGACATTCGAGTCTGAGACTCCTCTGCTTGAGCTGTTCGACGAGATGCTTGTGACCGACTTTGAATTCAGACTCCACGTACGTCCGATGCTGGATTATTCGACTGATCGAATCGTCGTCGCGGAGCATTATGGCCGTCTTGAGAACCCGCAGGTGAACGTCCTTGGCGCCACGGGTCAGCAGCAGATCCAGGAGGATGGGGTCGGAGCGTTGGACAGCCTCCATGAGCGCCGGAGTCAGACCGCTCAGCGTACGTATGGGGCGATTCGGATCGGCCTTATTTTGCAGAAGAACATCGATAATGTCGTAATACGCCACTTTTCCGTCGCCCATCACCGCCAGATGGAACGGAGTCATTCCTTCCAGGTCATCAGCATCCACCTCACCCGCAAACCGCAGCTCCAGATCCGCAGAACCATTGATGGACTTTTCATCTTCGGCCTGATTCGACTCGGTGCAAGATGTCTGTGATGAGTTCTCGTCTACTTCTGATTCTTCTTCGTGACCGCCCGAATCCTCGGAACCGACAACAAGTCGCCCGTTCAACAAATACTCTACGATGGTGAGATGCCTGTTGGTCACGGCAATGTGAAGAGGCGTCTGTCCGAAAGCATCACGAGCATTGACCATGAGCGTAACGGACTCGGCCACATCATCCACGCTCAACTTCTGCTCGAGCAGATGGCGAGCAGAGTGAGTCAAGAGGAATTTGATGATGTCAATCTGGCCGAGTAGACAGGCCAGGTGGATCGGGAGACTGCCTTCATAGGTTGCAATATTCACGAGATCTGGATGTTGCTGCAAGAACAAGAACACAGCTGCATCTTTGGAACATCATTCAGCACAAACAGCAAAATCCTGACAAGTTTTCCCATCGAATAACATTGATGATATCAAATTCCATGCTTTACATATCAATCAGAAAATAAACTGTACTTTTGGTTTGGTCTAAGCCATATTCAATGAATTTCTGAATAATTGTCAACTTAGTATAAACTCTTGATTACTGTAATGACCATAGACAGGGATAAAAACTCTTCACTCTTTTAAGAAACATTTAAAACTTTATTTGCTAGACAAATCTGAGACGTAGCTCTGTGTGAGGACAGTACTACATTATACATACAGCATAGAAAGCACCCTAGAAGGAGCTCGCTACCAACAGTGCTATATAAATTGTCGTTTTTACATTACATTACTGTACGAGTAATATCGTTGAAGAAGCTATATATAAATTAAGAAATGAATGAACACGGATGTTTAGCTTAGAACATGTTTCTTCTAAATGAAAGATGAATAGATAAGCAACAGTTTTAATTGGGACTGGTTCTGTTAAAGCCATCATGTCAACTGCTCAATTGTTTATGGTCTTTGCCACAGGTCGCTAATCCAACGACTAGTTTCAGCTTGCTCAGCTGACTCTGCATTCAGAACCTGAAGACATAATTATTCGTTGGCTCCATGGTCACATTGAGCGCCTCTGAGTAGAAACCTTGAAGGGGCGCTATATAAATTTTGATTGATTGATTGATTCTAACTCTACCAACTTTGTACGTGTAGTAAATGTAAAAATGAAATAAATGAACTTATTTATTAACACATTTGTACAGCACCTCTTCAAGAAAACTACTCAGAGGCCCTCCCTAACTAACCCCGATGAAAGAGCACAGTCTTAAGAGAAGCGTAAAAGGAACCAGAAGAGTCTTTTGGTAGTAATAGCAAAGTAAGTGGACGACCATTCCCATAGAAACTGTTAAGCCAACCTGTAACAGTATCCGAGCACAGTTGACGTGACCAAACAGACAAGATGCGTGAAATGGATTTTGTCCCGTCTTATCGTTTGGCACAACAGGAGCGCCATTCTGCAGCAGAAACTCACACATTGCTCCGTTGCCTTGGTCACAGGCTCTGCAAACAGCATCAGCTCAGGCAATAGATTTTAAAATAATCCGGTGACCAAATAAGATACTAAGAACTGTCTTAGCCACACTTTAAACCAGTGATGCAATTGTGAAATATTAATAAAAAAAATCTATGCAATGTAGTCAATAGTCATACCAAATAACTAAACACACGACAGATCTATTTAAAGACGACTTTATTTTACATTGATCAAGATTATTGTATAAAAACATACATTCAACCAATTGCTAAAAACCAGCCCTTACTCTTAGGAGCTGGCCTTAGGTAGCAGCTCATCAACTAGATGCATCAAACTCTAGCTGTAATTTCTGTAACAAGTGGCAGTTGGTCAGTTTGAATATTTGATAAACTAAAATTGATTGACTGAAGTCCATTTGTAACATGTTTCAGAACATTCAAACAATACCAGCTCAAGACCATTCATTACAGCTCTAGGCCATGCATCATAAGCTCAATACCATGCTCAAGATCATGCCTCACCAGCTCATGAAACATGTAAGTGTAATTGAAGATAACATAGATGTTACAAAAACTGTCAGGCAGCAAAGTTCATGACCTTTGAAAGATATTCAAAAGACTCCACATACTGGCTTTGACCTGTGCATGAGATCAATGTGAAACAATCACCTGTACAAGAGATCGAGCTGATCCGATCGAAACCTGTTGACAATTTGTACGACCTCCTGCAGCGTGAAACCCGGATCCATTACGATTCGCTTGGCTTCATCGACATCACATCGCAGACATGCTTCAATGAACTCTGTCAAAAAGAAATCGACCCTTTGGATACAAACTGATTGAGAAGACTATTTCAACACTCATGTGTTTGTGCATAACACTGTGGTCGACAGATAGAAACAATAGAAAGAGTGACCAGATATCAAACAACGCGAGCTTCAAGCAAGACTTGACTTGTGAGAAGACATGACAACAAACTAAAGCTGAATGTTTAACAGATAAATCTTTGGCAGAGTTTTCATACAGTGCCTTTGTTGCAATGTATTTAACAATTCATATAGCACCTCTTTACTATTCAGAGGCGGTCCCAACTAACACGCCGAAGCACCACGAGCAATTGCAAGTAAAGGACTTGCCCAAGGTCACTATGCACGTGGCTTGGGTCTGAATTGAACCAGCGTCCCATTGGGATGCAAGGCGGCGACTATCCCACTGCGCCACTACACCCCACATAGATTAACCGTTCACAAGCATTCCCATTACAATGGAACAATGGGAGAGTCCTAAAATGGCCTAAGCCCCACCAACAAATGTCAACTTAAAATAAGTTACACAATATAATTTCGTGAAATGCAATTATGGTAGTACAGTAGTCCACTGTACCAAATCAACTGCAACTTGAAAGACTCATAACAATTGAAAGACATATTAATGGCAGTGCTTACCCTGCTGCAATCTGTCTTTCAGCTCTTTGTCCTTTTCTGCAATTAGTCAACAGATTCTAGTATGTAAAAACTTGCAATTAAAATCTGCACTTATCACATTCACAGCTCAAGATCTCTCTACTCACGGTTTCAGAAACAACCATCACAAAAACCATTACTACAAAACGTAACTTCAATCGGCTCATTTCAAATTTAACCACACAAGCACATAGGTCAGCGGTTCTCAACCTTTTAGTGCCCCAGCCCCTCGATGATATTTCCAAACTTGTAGCGACCCCAACAATATAAAATTGATAGGGTTACACCATTCACCGCATTGTTCACATTATGATGCAGTATACCTCCGTACTAATAGTCCCAGGTATACTTCTCATCCAATGTTTAATTGTTTATCCATCATGCATATTGCATAAACTTAATATATATATATATATATATACGGGTGTGGCAGTGTAGTGGTGAAGGTTGCGCCGCCTTGCAACCGAAGGGTTGCAGGTTCGAATCACACCCGCTGCGTAAGGACCTTAAGCAAGTCCTTCACTCACAATTGCTTCAGGCGCTTCGGCGTATTGACTCCAGCACACCTCCAGGCTATGTATAGGACTGCCTCTGTGTAGTAAATGGACGGGGATGGAGCAGTATAGAAATATGCTAATAAATAAATAATAAATAATTTATCGACAAAACATTTTTTACTTATTAAATTCTGAAATTTGTAAAAGTAAAAAATTGGCAAATGAAATTATTCTTGGGCTTTCTTCTCAACTTCTTCAACTGTGACTGTGTGGGGATTATAGCACAGCTCACTCGCTCTTCTTACTTCCAGCTTGATTCGACTAATGGACTATTTGCAGATAATGTTTCCTCCTCTATACCATCACCACAATTGTCTAATGTCCATGCCTTGTTTATTCCAGAATAGAGTATACTTAACTATAAGGTCAGACTTTCTCCACTTTAATCTGTACTTAACTCCGCTGCTCCACTGATTGCCTGTCTTCGTTGATTTTAGAACTTCTGCTCAAACATGTCTGAACATCTTCACTAGCTTCCCATCTTCGCATGCAATCAATTCAAGGCTCTTAGGCTTAAATCCCAATTGGGTCTAGCTCTGAAGTGTATTACTGATCTAGTAAGCCGTCCTCACTCTGCGACGTCTTTGCATCCTCTTCGATCCATCTTGACCTTATTATTCCATTTGTCAGGACCACAATAGTCCAGACTCGATCCTTTGCTAGTGCAGGTCCCTCTCTGTGTAATTCACTTCCCTCGTCTTCACCTGCCTTTCTGAATGTAATCATTTCTCTTATCTCAAAACTTTTTTTCTTCTCTTGGGGTCTTCGCACTGGGAGCGCTTTTGAAAGGCAACAGCTGTGGATAGGGCTTTATAAATTCACAAGTAGGCTACAAAAGGCCCATACAATAGGTCCCTACAATACCTCTAGTAAATTACAACACATATAGTAAATAAATATTAATTATAAGTCATTGTAGTGTTGTAACTTGTGCAGTACTCATAATTATATAAATTGTATTAAGAAAATAAGCAGACAACTTGAAATTTCTTTATATTTCTGAAGGTCCAGGCGACCCCTGTGAAGTCGTAAAGCGACCCCAATTGGGGTCGCGACCCATAGGTTGAGAACCGCTACCTTAGGTACTTAATACATGAACACACATCAGACTGGATTGAAACTAAGCGGCAGAATCAACTAAATTGAAACCTGACCCGTTTTGTCACGTATGGCCTCGGCGCTTTCTGTACTTCGATTGGCTTCCGCAAGTTCAATTGGTCGCTTGCCACTGGCATCCTTCCTGTGGAGGTCAGCACCGTGATCCAGTAGAAATCTAACCACGGGGAAGTTATTCTTCGAGGCCGCTACATGAAGAGGAGTCTGAAACATTTTTAAACGCTTTGAGATTTGATCTTTTATTAAAACAGATAAGACAAAACCATGGTTTAAATAAGATTTCAATTTTGACCTACAGCAGAGGGACAAAACAAAATGTTACACAGCAAGGCAAAGAAATTTCTTTAAATTAATAACTTCTGTTCTGCTGGTGTTTAAATCAGTCATTCACCTCATATCAAAGCATATATTATGATCAATTAATAATACGTTCTGAAAGAAGTTTTTTCCAACCATTCACTTACGAACAATCGATTGTAACACTACATCCTTCAAACACCAATGATACCATAGCAACAAAACGCCAATTGAATACCATTTATTTGAGAAGAAACCTCACAGAATCCACGGTATGAGAGCACACGACAATTTAAAAATCGTCATTTCATAAACACGTGAGTCATGCCAAGATCATTGAATCTCAAATAAAGCTGCCCAGAAATCCTGCTAACGCCTAGGAACCCTAAACACGTATAATCGTATATCATCCCAATACAACCTACAGACACCCTACCACCCGGCAATTCATCAATTGTCTCACACCATAACCCACACAATAGTGGAATCAATCTTAATAATGGCAAAGTTATCATAAATCCCAGACAATGTCAAATCAATTTAAAATTTGAATCAATACCAACAGAATCATTATCTCCATTGAACAATTTGACCTACCATCGCGCCCAGCTGTCCTCCACAAGGCAAGTTCACATCCGCTGAAAAGACAAATTCAAAATTAAGTTACAAAAGTCGTTCCTGGTTGATATACAAGCTCGCTTTATAGACAGTCATCATAAACATTTGGCTAGCTCAGTAACTATCACCTTACTCTTACAGTTGGGCATATATAAACATTTTGATAACTAACAACTGACGAACCGCTCGTCGATTCGAATAATTCATGCGTGACTCTGCATAAAACTGTTAGTAATAGAAATAATAATCAAAAGTACTGTTGCAATCATCATCACTATGACAAACGACATATAGTAATATTATCAGCACAATCACAACACAGGTGAACCCCTTTGCATCTGGGACAAGAGCCTGCTTCCCACTTGCTCTGTCACTCATCTAATCTCTTGCATCATTATTCTCTAACATATCCATCATATGACCCTGGTCTGTTACAAGTCTAAAGACTTTAAAAGCCACAAGGAGGTGCATGGATCAAACGACTGCAATTCAACAGCTATTATTAACTTGCAGAAAAAGTGAACCTAGGGCAAAAGCCATTGACTCCCAATGCACCACACAAACTCTTCAAGCTATCATAACCTGATTCTACTTCTACTACGCCACACGCCAATCATCGTCACCGATTACCTATGCAAACCCCTGTTGTCTCCTTAGATCGACCTCTCCGAATTTTCGCTTGGCACAGGAACAGACACGGAATTTTGCTATTGTGGACTTGGTTTGGTATCATAGTGCAGGTGTATAAGCTGGTCTCAATGATATGGAAGCCCTTCAGTGGGGCGCCGAGTGATTTCAAGGATTTATATTACATTACATAACAAATACGTAACAATAACATTAAAAATTACTCAGTTAGTTCAAATAATTAGTCTAAAGTTGTGAAATTGTGACAAAAGTTTACCGCCACTGTCAAGCAGCAATTTGCAGCAGTCGAAGCTGTTGTGGGTCACTGACGTATAGAGCGGCGTTCTTCCATACAAATCTTGAGCATTGACGCTGTCTCTTTCTGATCCTTCTAGTAGTGACTTCATAAGGTCAGTATTATTGTAGATGGCTGCCTGATGCAGCAGCCAGCCTGGCTGATCCCCATTCACCGATGCATCCATGGATCATTCAGTGGAATAGCTGAAAACCAGACACATCATTACCAGGCTACTGAGTGGTCCTTAAGTATAAATTTACGAATTGAAATCACTCCAGATGACGTAGTGCCATAGCCATTTTTAAAATATGAATGACGAAACTGTCAAGGCACATAAGATAATTCAGTAGTCAGACATCTCTGTTGGCAGACTCGCTGCAAATATGCTGTAGTTCACATTTGTATAAAGTCAATCAAGGCAAAACATACAGGATTCCAGAGGACAGAGTTGGAAAAGCTGGAAATTATAAGTGGAGGTGATTCATAGATTTCTATATTCAATAACGAATAACCAAAATCTTTAAATAATTCTCCACAGCAGTCTAATCGAAACTGAATACACAAAACGCAAGCAAATAATCTAAATGCATTGACACATTAGAATAATATTATATGAAATTTTAATAATCTCACAGTAATTATATTATTATATACTGTGATCATCTGTCGTTCCTTTCTCAGTTTCAGATGTTGCTACCGGAAATAAACATTCTGAACGACGAACACCTTGCGCTGGTAAAAGTAAACAAAATAAGTGGACCACACACTACATCTGCGCACATTTAATGAACAATCACGTCTCTTCCTATTCTTATTCTTTTCTTATTCGATACAACGAATTTGATAAATAAAATACTGATACTCAGTCATTTATTTCACATGTGTGACAGTGTGACCCAGAGGTTAACCATATTTCATGCAAACCCCAGAGAATACTATAGTCTTGTCAAAGAGAACAAAATAAAGACAAAAAAAGTAGGGCTACCTTGCATAGAAAACGTAAGAGTTAAAGACGTCTAAATAAATATTTTACATAGATTAATTCAGTTTAATTTTGTTCAGTTTTGACATGATAAAATCACCGAATAAACATTCGCTGTAGAATCACAGCACAGCGCTATAGAAACTATATGGAAAAGAACAGTACTGTTATTATGGGCGACCGCAATATTGCGCTAACGAGTAGCTTTTAGACGAGTAGGCTACTTCAGAAATAAGCAAGTAGCCTACGGGCCCCGGCCATGTACGCACGTTCTGTAAGTAATCAAAATCCAGTATGTAATCTAATCCCCCGCTTCTGAGGGGGAATCACTAAAGCTGGGAGGGGAAATCCTATTATTTTACATACTCCTAAATAAAATAATTTCGCTTGGGGAGGGGGAAATGGTCATCCTGGGAGAACATCCCCCCCCGACTCTGGTCTAGATTAATCACTGATCAAAATCAAATTCGTTTATTCACAAAACAAGCTGACAAGATCGAAATTTGAGACAGAATACAATTAAACATTTAATATAGCTCGAATAATTCTGTATGTTCAGTAATCAGTAGACTACCTATTATTATAATAAGGATCTGGAAATAGAATTACGGTCATCGATATCTCTAGGCGGGAGAAGGTGTCTATGGGGTCGCGATCGCGGACGAAGAACGTGCTGGATCTAAGGTCTAGAGGTGGAAAGAAAACTGTGCAGTACATGTATAATTATTGTTAGAGTGTATTGCTGCGAATTGTGTAGGCCTAGACTATTAGCCTTTTCAGCAAGTTTTTTACTTCCAGTGAATTCGGAGCTATGAGACGCCTGCGCGCTACTTCATCTTTGCTATCAATTGGTCAATTCGATGTTCGTCAATGGAATTATAGGCTACTTACACTATTAGGACTACTTCCAACACCGCTTCCACTAGGCCTGGCCTGGGCTTGCTACATTTAGGCCTAGGCCTACCTACTATCAGAGCTTTAAAGTGGAGTGCGAACGCTGAGAACGGCGTTCCCCACTGCTCTCATAGGCCTAAGGCTTTCCTTGAGTTCCTACCGCTCCAATGCAAAAGAACCACGTAACACATTATACAAATCATAGGCTACCTTCGGAGTTCCCTATGCTCACCCAGACCACTTTAACCACTGCTTATAGTTGCCTATAGTTGCCTATATAGTTGGCCTATTCTATGGGCTATGGTCCTACTCAGGGACTTCTATTTCCCCCCCCCCCCAAACAACCGGGCTCAAAAACTCATGACTTTCCAGTTTACACCCTCAAAGTATTCTTCCATTCCATTTGACCGGTTTTCCCCCCTGTTTCAGAAATTTATACATTATGAAATGTTCCCACCTGTTGTCCACTGGGCGCACTTGCGCCCGCTGGGTATAGGGATAGAAGCCCCTGGTCCTACTTGCATTTCGAAAGCAAACCCAAAGACTAATTAATGACGCTTCATAATGTAACATACAATCAAACTCCAAAATATCAATAAACAATTATTTTAATGCATTCGATGAGTTATAATCCATAGAAAAGCGAACAGATTAAGACAACCGGTTGGCCTTGGTCTGATGAATTTTAGCAGTTGGCACTGGCGATCATCATATATTTTACGCTAGGCAGTTCTTGGTATTAAGTGGTTACGGTAATAGGCCTAGTGCACTATAATAACCCAGGCACGTACAGTGAATGCGCTTCGTTGAAGTTCGTTCTAGTTGAGAATGCTAGCGTTTGTCCATTATAGTTTGTTTGAGCGGCTGCTCAACGGCATTATAGATGGATTGTCAATGATCTAAGTGGCAGTAGATGTTGGCAGCCGTTGTCTCAGATTAATTGTCAGTGCTAGTCAGAACAGTGAGGTCAAGATTTGGCGGACAGTGCTAGAGTTTGGATTAGGTCGGCTGCGAGGAACAGCGACTGGCTTAGACCATACCCTGGTTAATTGCCAGGACTAGCGACTGGCAAGGGTTGGTAGCCAGGAGCAACCATTAGCTCAAGCCGATTGTCAGTGCTTGCGATTGACTGAGGCTGGTTACCAATAGCAATTGGCTGAGGCTGGTTAATAGTGTTGAGGATTGGCTGAGGCTGGTTGTTACCAATGCTAGCGATTGGCTGAAGTTGTCTGATTGGTTCAAGCTGGTTGCTAACGCTAGCGATTGGTTGAGGTTGGTGGTTAGTGTCAGAGATTGGTTGAGGTTCGTTGACAGTGGCAGGGATTTGTTGAGGTTCGTTGACAGTGTCAGGGATTGGTTGAGG
>JAQFXW010001870.1:0-14015 GCA_034693945.1 Dendrobaena attemsi
CCGCATAGCATGATACGCAGGTCGGTTTAACAGCGAGTTTGACTTGACTAATGGCCGAAGTGCTGGAACACTCCTGGTACGGTCAAACCAGAAGTGTGGGTGGGCAATCTTACTTTCCAACTGACACGAGACAACCCACACAACAGAGAAGCGCTACCAGCAGCTAACAGAAACTTAAAATAAATTACTGCCCCGAGTGGGATTTGAACCCATGCCTCCAGATCTGACACTGCTCAGCTTATCGACCAACCCTCTCTCCAATAAGCTACGCACCTACCGCATATATATGTATACTCTTCTGTTCAGTGCAATGACTTAAAATTCACAGCATCTTAAGTTGACTGAGTATAAGAATTTTAAAATTGAAATGAAGAAATGGTCAATATTCACTAACTTAAGATAAATATTGGTATACAGAAAAAAATAATTTACTAACGAAAATGATGCCAGATGAACACATGCTTCAACTGTTCGCAAATTTCCATGAAATGAAAGACCAGGAATAGATTCACTTGCAAGCTGGACCAGCGACAACATTGTTTCATCACTCTACAGAAGCAGTACATTCACCGACAGTAGAAATACTTAATATAACCAATTTAAATGCATATAACACTACATAACAGCATTAAATGCATATAACACGACACAACAGTATTTGTGAAGCTCTAATGATAAAGTATGTAAAAACACTTTTTATTGAACTGATTGCCATTCTTGTGTACATGTACTTACAAGTTACAATAAATACTACAACATTGCATAATTATTAATCGATGAATATAGCATTCTTCCCATAAAGTGTTTTTCTCATATTATTGTGAAGCAGAGTAAGCAAAACATTCACGAGAACATGTGGGCCACAACAATAGGTGGATGGTTTATTTGATGTATGCAGCTTATGCAGTACGTCCTCTGGATTAAGCAGAGTGAGGACACTGTCGTGAGACCGTAGGCATAGAAAACAGGTGGATGGCTTCATGCTTAACACATTCAGTGCCACATATTTATTTATTTATTCACACAGTATAAGTCTCCTACTACTCAGGGAGGCAGTCCCGACTACAGCCTGGAAGTGTGTCGGAGTTTACATGCCAAAGCGCCACGAGCAATTGTGAGTGAAGGACTTGCTCAAGGTTTTTACGCGGCGGATGGGATTCGAACCTGCAACCCTTCGGTTGCAAGGCAGCGACCTTCACCACTACACTACCATGCCCCCACAACATACCAGTTAACTCATATTTCAGTGTATACAGAGTGTTTAAAAACAATATTAAAACAATAAAACACAATGTCTTTTTCGAAGTTTAAGAAGCAAAAACTTTCTGATTTTCAGTCAAGTAAAGTTTGTTGACTTGAGACAGCTGCTGGAAGCTATTGAACGCCATTATTAGGAAGGAATAGCCTTGGATGTTTCGGCCAAAAATGAAGTTCTTCGTACATGGGCATCGCTTCCAGACACGTTCAGCAAACTGAAAACAGTCGCCTTTGGAATTTTATCGATATTTTCGTCAAGTTACTTGTGTGAGTCTGTGTTTTCACACATGAATTCAATTAAGTCTGATTTTAGAAACAGATTAACGGAAGATATGAGTGCTGCATGCATAGGCGTAACTTTGTATGGTGATGGTGGTGTCATGTCACCACCACTTTTTTACCCAACAATTGATCTGTATTTGGCGGTCTACCATCTAGGTCATCCGTGCATTGACCCTACTTCAACGTGACTTCGCAATTGAATGCATTAACCTCCTCACCAGAGCATCAATCCCAAGTTTCAATGTTTTTCGTTATGTAGCACCCAGAGATCACAAGAATGAGCCTATTCACAAGACCTGAAAAAGCCCGCTCTGGTCCGGTTTCAAGAAGGTCAGAGGCAGCAGTGGAGCTGTCAATGGACATGTCATTTTAAACTGGAAGGCGGAGGGCAAAGTACTCGGGGTTTGAGCTATTGCAATGCAGTGATATTTTCGTTAACGAAAATTAAAATTCGAAGTTAAATTAAAATGATTTCGTTAACTAGAAGTAAAAGTAAGAATTATTTTAGCTTCAAGAAGTAAATTAGAAATTGAATAAAGAATTATTTGCTGAAGTAAAGTTAAGAACGAAATTAGGAATTATTTTCAGAAGTAAAATCCTTTTACTTCTTGCAGTGCGTAAGTCAAGGTGAAAGTTAAAGTGAATTTATACGCGATACGGTCATTATCTATTTCAAGATAAACCGCCCGCGTGCCATTTTTGAAGTTATTATTGTCCGCTGGTCTTCGTTTGTGAGTTTCTTAGCGCTTAAAGCGGCCATAAAACCGAGTAAAATCACACGTGGTATAGTCATCGATATAGCCAGTCTAAGGGACTCTGCAAGTACTATTCTTGATAATAATTATACAATCTTTGGTCTTCGTTTTTAAACATAGTTGTATATAGCTAAGAATAGCTATATAGAGCCTACTTTTATTGTGTCAATTTTTCGGTGGTATTCTCAAATTTATTATGAGTTTGTCAACAATACTTACTGATTACTGTACAAGACTTTGAATCAAATGATTGAATGCCTAGCCTGGCAGGCCACAATAATTTCCTAGAGGCCAGAGGGAGCAGAACAGTTGTTACTATAGGTTGATTGTTGAACAGCTGCTAGATGTAGGCCTACTTGAGTGTCATATCCAAGTGCATCCCACAGCAATAGTTCTTGCCATCAAATTTAATGTCCTTAATGATCTTCATCAGTGAATTAGAATTGAATTAGAAATTATTTTCAGAAGTAAAATATCACTGTTGCGATGTTTAAAGGAAGTCCTTTAGAGGAAAGTCAGAAGACTGAAGCAGTTTATGTTGATCTATCGGAACTGATGACAGAGTAACCGAACATCTGCGGAAATTTCAATGCCATGGCAGATCGTTCCTGAGGCGACATAGGTGTCTCACGAGATATAGGCTTAGCTGGGATAGAGAACTTAGGCCTACATGGTGACTGCGTGGGGTTGAGAAATGCACAGACAAGAAAATGGTAGGATGTAGGTTGATTGCTAACAGGAGTTTGTGAAAATAGTTAGAAGTGGATTCGTTCTAGAATTTTAGCCAGAGAAATTATTTTGAGGATGGGATTCATATGATAATTATAAGCCTATGATGCCTCGGCGTTCTGGTGATAGTGCAGGCTAGTGGGTTTGAATATGCCCATAACTTCAAACGCTTTAGTTTAGGAGATATTAATAGATTCAAGGTACGGGAGATGGAATTTCAGTAGAAAAGCTTTGAGCGGACAATGTGGTGGCAGAAGCTCACAGTTTTTTGATGCTGTTAAATAACGAAGATCATCGGAAGACGATTTGCGTCGCCCTCCTCCTTTACTAGGCTTGGGACTTGCACTGCCGGTGTGCTGACAGTGGCGGAGTTTCATATGGTGGCAATTATGTTGGAGGCAGTTTTATAGACGAGCATGGGAAGCATGCGGCGTAAGTCACGAATGTGCTCGAAATTATGTTAGATAGGGCCTATAATAGGCATAATTAACGGTTTAAAAACGAGTAGATGTGGATTTACAAATAAAACACCATACAATATTAAATTGCAAACGAAGAAATAGGACGTGAATGCGTAAGATGAAGACATGTGCCTATACTAAATTCTCGTATTTGAAAAAGGATTAGATCCTTAGAGGATAGGAGAGAAGAAAAGTGGTCAGAGAAATTGTCACCACCACTATTTGGGGCAAAGTTACGCCCTTGGCTGCATGCGTGGCATTGAAGACAACAAAATACAAACTAGACATAAAATTGTTGGCATCGACTATCCAGCAACAGAAGTCACACTGACTTTCCACTATAAGGCCTAAACTGAAGTTTTAGGTAGACATCTTCACTGGCTTCCCATTTTTGCGTGCATTCAATTCAAGGGTTCTTACCCTGGTGCTCAAATCCCAATTGGGTCTTGCTCCGAAGTATATTAGTGATCTATAGAGTGGGCCAAAAAAAGGAACCCCCAATGTTTTTGCCAATATTCCAGCCAAAAGTAGGACTTTTTATATACAGTTGTACAGACTGAAATAATTGTTTGGGTCAGAACAAAAACAAATACATGCTTTGGTATTTCATGTGGAGAGTGATTTGTGGTCTCCATACAAATGTACATTTACACTTCATGATTTCAGGACACACAAAGTTTGCTCCAGATTGGTGTATTGGTTTGCTTAAACAAAGATTCCGGCGAACACCAGTCTCAACTCTTACTGACTTTGAAGAAGTTGTCAATTTAAGCACTGTTAAGGGAGTCAACAAAGCTCAGCTGATTAGCACTGAAGATGGTACGGTGTTTGTACCGACCTATGACTAGCAATCTTTCCTGGAGCCATCTTCAAGCCTCTGACTGGAATCAAAGTCCTGCACAGGAAAATTTGGGTCTTATCCACTATCGAGTGACGCCGTCCTGTCCAGAGAAGTCGATGCCACTCCTCAAAAGTTTGGAACAACTACCGAGCAGTGATGGACCTCCTGCATGAAGCCACCGGGTTTGCCATTATCTCTACAATGGTAATTATGTAAGAAGATTCGGGAATTTGATCGAGCGGATGCTCAAGATATCACCTTCCAAAACCACAGGACGAGACCCCGAAAGGCGTCGATGAACCTCAGTGGTTGTAAGAGAGTGAATAGGGAAACAAGAAAGCAAACCAAGACACCAACCCAGAGCAAATGAGGCTGTAAACCCAAAGCAAACGAGGCATAAATAGGTGACAGGTTGTGTATTGGTTTGTTCTTTAATGCTAAATTATTTGTTTATAAATGTCTCATTACAAAAACTAATATTTAGTTTTGCACTTTGTTATAAAACTGTAAAATCGTAATCTTTGATGATTCCCTTATTTTCTAGAGATCATTTGGCTGCATGTGAACTGCAGCTTTAGTTTTACTAAATAGTTTTATTTAATATTATGTTTTGTTTGGAATATACTGATTTTAGTTAACAAATTAGTTTTATTAGTCTGTAGACAATTTTAGGAACAGATTTCTCTTTAGAAACTGCTGCACCAGGATGTTGCGTAAAGACTAAAAAAGTTGCGGATGTGACATTTTTAGCAAATAATGTTCTATTTGTATCTTCAATAACTTTTTTCTTTTAAATTTGTGAAATGCATGTTTGGCTGGTGTACTGGCCAATATTAGTAGTCCGTGTGTGCTAATTATCATGACATATGGTTGAGGAAAACCTATGGTTGCTAAGGCCAAACTTTGTTGCATCGAATAATACATTAAATCTTGTTTTCCCGTTGATTTGCTTTTCACGGGAAGAGAGTTTAGAAAGTTAATAACTCCACAAGCGCTTTTTCAATTTTTACAACTAAAAGCTCATTTAGAAGGTAATTGAACATAGAATATTAGGAAGTATTATAACTCAAAATATTAAAATTGTGCATAAAGACTCATTTTGTCATGATGGGTCAGAGATATAAATTCAAATTGGTTTCTAAAATATTTTGAACACAAATATGTGAGTGTGATAGGCAGGCTAGAAATTGAGGCCATAAGCAAAGGGTTTACCTTGTTGTGTCCATTTGTGACACAGGAGCTCAAAACCCGTCACATGTTAGTTTCTGACATATTTATTGAGTCATATTCTTTAAAAAAATCTGCTTCAAAATACTTTTTACAGAATGAAAATATCTTTATTCTAACTGAAGTTATACTCATTCAAAGCATTAATAAGTAGAAATCCAACAATTGAGAGAATCGAATACAAAGTTTCTGAACGTTTTTTGTCATCAAAGTCCTTAGTTGGCTGTATTTGCATAGGTGAAACAGTTAAATGAAACTTTCTAATAGCGTATTGAAGCTATATTTAGAAGATCAGACACCACACTATATGAAATAGTTTGGTCAGTGAATTGGTGAATTAAAACAGTAATTATCGAGGGTTTTTTACATTGAAATGTGCTTATTTAGCCATTTCTCTAATGCAAATTCTGACACCACAGTTCTAAAATGTCATTTTACCCTACTAAACATTGCAATTTAACATATTTAATGGTAGATTTCAAAAGTAGACATTTTTTATTTAAAATATGCCATAAAAAATTCTATATTTTTTACCCTTATCGCTTGTTTTTGCTTCTATCTCGTTAACTAAAAACTGACAAGCAATGGGTTTTCAGCCTTGCAGTCACATTTGGTTACATATACAATTTCAGTTAACCTAGCAGTGACAGACAAATATGAAAACAAATAAAGACAGCAATGCTTACTAGGTCTTCAAATTTCATAAGAAATTTGACTGTACTGGAAAGTGATTGACACACTGTTTCGGTGCGACTGTAAAGACTTGGATTGATGCTGTCAGTTGCCTTTGCCAAAGCAAGCGCCTTCTCACACACATCTGGATAGCTATATGACAAAGCTTTATCCTGATAGATGAGAGCGAGAACAGAACCAAACTCATTTGGAATAGCAGTAGAAAATTGTTCAATTGGAACAAGAAAATCCAGGAGATGCATGACCTGTACAGCAGTGCCAATGAAGCCAACCCGATGACGTACAAGTTCTGAAGGAGTAGTCAAGTTGCTGAGATTACCATGCAAGTGATGATGGTGATAGAGAACTTCTTCAATAGTATCCAGAATGTCATGGAATTTTTCAATCTAAAAGAAAGGTCAACACGTATAATATATTACGCCTCCCGCAGTGATGATAAAAATGCAGCTGGTTGCAATTAGACGCCTGCGATGTTTCAGTTTTAAAGATAATTATTCATCTAAATTCTAACCAGTACAAAGTTCTAGGACAAAATGGTATGGACAAAATCGTATTATGTCAAAATGGTATTGGACAAAATGGTACCAATAAAAGGGTACAGATAAAATGGTATGCACAAAATTTATTTTTATATTATTAAATTTATTCATATATTTCTATACTGCATCTTCAAGTTCACCACTTCTCAGAGGCAATCTCAACTGCGGCCCAAAGGTGTGTCGGAATTTAACACACCAAAGCGCCTCGAGCAATTGTGAGTGAAGGACTCGCTCACGTCCCAATGCAATTGCTTGGGTCTAAGTTGAAAACATGATGCTCTGGCAGTGACACTCCTACTATCCCACTACACCATCACACTCCACAAACCGATACGGAAAATGGTATAGTTTGAGTTTATTTATTTTAGATAGTTTTTAGTATAAGTTTTATGGTTTACTTAACACATTGACCGCCTCGCCTGGTTCGAGATATCTCGTACCAAACATACATAGCAAAAATACATACAGACATACACACACATACACACATCCTTACCTACAGAGCCCGGAACGAGACAACTCGTACCAAACATACATAGCAAAAATACATACAGACATACACACACATACATACTTACAAATGTCATACACACCTACACACATCATACAAACACAATTACACATGTCGTATGTATATACGTCATACATAAGTTTGCACGATACCGAGGTCGAGCCCGATGCCTACCGACATTCAGAGATTAACATCTCAGGCTAGCAAGCGGGCATGTGTAGAACAGAGGGATAGTCGATGTTTTCCGTCCGAAGAGTCGCGGGTTCGATTCAGACCCAACCCACCGTGTAGTTACGGACCTTGAGCAAGTCCTTCACCTACAATTGCTCATGGCGCTTCGGCGTGAAAACTCCGACACTCCTTCGGGCTGTAGTCGGGACCGCCTCTGAGTAGTAGTGGACTTGAGGGAGTGGCACAGAAATGGGGAATAATTTTTTGACTCGCCCTGTTTGTATAGGCCTATGATTGTAAACCTATGTCTGGTCTATAGATTATGCATGTCTTTCGTAGGCCTACTATATGCAATTATGCATGTTTTAATGTGTATAGGGCTGTAAGCCTATGTATGATGATTGCTGTATGATGGACATTAGTTGTCTACACAATTATATGTATTTTGTATGTGAATTTATATATGTATAATTGTATGTGTCATATAATTTGTGTGTGTGTGTGTGTTTGTAGCCTATAAATACCTGCTGTAGACCCAACATAATTTTTGATGTCATACATGTAGGTCTACATCTCTAGCTTCTAATTAAACAGCGGCAACTAATTATAAAGTATATAAGCCCCATACGTGTTCAGATTCTACAGTAGACCTATCGTCTGCCGCCTCACAAAAGCGCGCTCTTAGCGGACTTCTCTGTAATAGGCGTAATGGCAGCTGCCGTGGGGAGCCCGCCAACGGCGTGACAGTTGTTACCTCTTCACGGATAGCATTCATCACGTCTTCCTGAGGCTTAGCGACGTCACGCCACCATTGTTCCGTTTTCATCAGAGGATTAGCGACACTCCGCCATTGTTCCATTTAAAAATGAAGAAAACAGATATTGCTGCATATATGCCGGATATTGCTCAGCGAGAAAATGGAAGCTGTGTCAACCGGAAGAGGAGGGGAAGAAAAGTAGAGGGAGAAGGAGGAGGGAGAGGAAGAAGAAGGAGGAGGAGGAGGAGGGAGAGGAAGAAGAAAGAGGAGGGAGAGAAAGAAGAAGGAAGAAGAAGAGATGGAGGAAGAAGAAGGATCTTCAATGGTCTTCTACGCCAGTTCGGCCTCACCCAACACGTGATGAAACCCATGTACACGCCCGTGAGGGGAGGATGCTTTGTCGTCCTAATCACTTGTGAGGATTGCGACGTCCGAGGAAAACAACATTTATATGAGCATATAGAGTATAACGCTTCATCTAGGACAACCTAGATTCCTTTATAATAGTGCCAGAAACCCATGTGCGCTGTGGATCTATACTGAACTGGAAGAACGAACAAAACTGTTGTTGTTTTGATGTTTTACTTTTTATGTACTGCATTGACAGAACTACGTTGATAAGTAGTTACCGAGCACTGTCCAACTTATACATAAAACATTTTTCGATACAGTGGCGGATCATGGTTTCCCTGTGGGGGGGGTGTGGGGGTTATCCGCCATTTTGGACACAATCTTGGAATTTGTAAAGTGCTCCAGAGGATATATCCGGAAAGAGTCAGATTAACGATGAGATCAAGTCCAAGAAGCTGTAGGCTACTCGGCCACCAAACCAGACGAATTGGGTCTTGGAGCAGCAGGCTGTAATCTAGTCCCCTCTTGGTGTGGAAATCCTCTTATTTTACCGTACGCCTATTGGTTTTTATTCTTACAGGAAAGTGTTACCAGTTACAGGATTTACAAGTATCCCAAGGTCTATAGGCCCTATCTGGATTGCTTTCGGTACAGGACGATTTTCCAATATTCATATTAATGCCATAGCACGGGGTATAGGAAAGGAAAAATCCACAGTTGTATTTAGGGGGGTTTACGGGTTCAAACTCCCCGAAAATAGGTTTTATCATGTATTTTAAATTTTACAATGTATTTTCAATGACCCCCCGACATATGAAGATTTTTTTCCTTTTAATGAATGTAAAACTAGAGTTTAATTAAGCCTACAAGAGAACGTGACCATTGAAACCAGAAAAAGATGGTGACAAATGACTTTCAGCCGGAAAATCTGAAAATTGTGGTCAATGACTAATTAAGGTGATCATCAGTTTTTTTGGGAGCGTAAATAGAAAAGACATTTAGAAATTTGGGTTAATTACTAAAAGAAGTCATCACCTTTTTGGCGGACCCCTTCAATCCCGATTCAGTTTCTGTGATTGTTAGGCCTACTTTGTGTTTCTTTGCTTCTGTGCAATAAAAACTGACTTCGTTCAAACAAACATTCATTCAATGCAGACTTTGCTATTCAGCTGCAGTCGGAATTAGGCCTACGTATAGAATAATTATGGGGACTATTATATCTACTGCCGCGATACAATTAGGCCTACACCTGCGGTTTTCAAGGAGGGAGTGTTTCGTTCAATTCAACAGTAAAGACGGCGTCCATGCATGCCACGTCGAGTCTAGTATAGGCGTATGCTTGGCGTCTACCAATGGGAGCGGGAGAATTATCTCCCACGGCGACAAGTGGGGGGGGGTGGAAAGGAATTGAAGTGTAAACTGGGTTGTTGATTTTTATAGCAGGGTTTTGCAATACGAAGAATTAGGGCCTACTATATTTTTTCATCATCTGGTGTGATGTATGCTATCGACAGTGGATAAAGTGGTCTGGAGGAGCAGTGGGAACTCCAAAGGTTTGATAGGCCTATGTATGTGTTACCGCGCGGTACATCATCGTACATGGCTCTTGAAGCAGTGGGAACTCAAGCAAAGAATTTCGTGAGCAGTGGGAACGCCGTTCCAACGCATTCCCATCCACTTTAAACCGTGGCTATCGAAAACACTTAGGAGTGTCTTAATGAAGGCCTACAGGGATTACATGCCTATGGAAGTAAGGATTAAGGTATATAATTAGTACGCCTACAATGGATTACACACGTATAGCACGAAAGGCATGAGATCGGGGGGGGGGCTCGCTTTCCGCAACCCTATTGGAGTTCTACTCGGCATTCTTTCCCTAGGCACTTAATTCGTCGTTAGAGTGAAATGAGGAATTGAGGCGCCTTGCATTACTGCCACACAAATAAAATTAAATAATGCCTGCATAAGTATTTAACTGGAACGCTTCTGAGTAGTATCTTGAAGAGGAGCTATATAAATGTCCAGAATTAGTGAATAACTATTCTGCGTTGCGTTCGTTTGAATGTGAATAAACGATGGTATAAACGATCATATTATACCGTACTAGCTATATATAATAGCCTCTAAAAAATGACGGATTATTTTAAGCTTTGCACAAAATGCAACTTAAAATGGGAATTTGAAAATAAATCAAATACATTTTTTTATCCTTATCGTGACTAAAGCATCCGTATTGTGATCAGAGGCTGTATGTAAGCGAATTGTAGCTCCACCTGGCAAATACATTAGGGAATATTTAGCGTTATTTCAATCGGTTACATCGATTGATGGTTACATCGATTGACGGCTACATTGTTACGACGAGAATTGTGTATGTATATTGTATAATTCTATTGTTATCGTATCTACACATTTATATAGCGCGTCTAGACTCTAGCAGGGTGTTACGTTCAGAAGCTCTATATAGATAAGCTTATATAAAGCCTTGAAGAAAGAGAGATCCTCAGTGGTTAAAGTGGTCTGGGTGAGCAGTGGGAACTTGTATGTGTTACATGGTTCTCTTGCACTGGAGGAGCGGGAACTCAGGCAACGAATTTCGAGAGCAGTTGGAACCAGAGGCTTCTATCCCTATACCAAGCGGGCGCAGGTGCGCCCAGTGGAAAACAGGGGGGAACATTTTATAATATAAAATTTTTCAGAAATAGGGGGGAAGACTGGTCAGATGGGATGGAAGAATATATTTGAGGGGGAAAATGGAAAGTCATGAGTTTTTGAGCCCAGCTGCTTGTGGAGGGGGGAAATAGAAGCCTCTGGTGTGAACAACGTTCACCCGCTTTCAACGCCGTAGCAGACCACGCAGATTGGAGGTGGCTGTTGTTGGGCCATTAACCCCGCCATTTCAGGTATATTGTAGATGGAGAGTTTGAGGGTGCTGCACGAGGGGGGGACGGTCGGACGGATCTCAGATATGCGCCGCCGTTTCCTGGCCGTGGGTCCGAGTCGTCGATACCTTGATCGCTGCAGGGCGCAGTTTGCGGAGACGCAGCAGGACAACGACGCCCCTCTGGAACTCCTTGTACTGGAACATGTAGATGAAGGGGTTGACGCAGCAGTTGGAGAACTGCAGGATCAGGCTGACCTTGTAGACGATGCCGCTTGACCAGTCGACGGAGTAGATGCCCAGCCCGTTGACCACGGACAGGACCTGCTTGAGGAGACCGGTCAGTGCGAGACAGACGACCACCGTGAGCAGGGTCTTGAAGATGTTCCTGCGGGCGCGGGATGCCATCGATTCGACCCCGCCGCCGGTGGTGGTGGTGGTGGACGAAGCCGCCGCCGCCGCTCTGGGTCCGACGGACTGGAGGAGCTTCCGGCCCATCCGGACGTAGCAGAAGGAGATGATGCACAGATCGATGAAGTACTCGCCGAGGAAGTTCGTCACGCCGATCGTCGGGATCGCCTTGCCGCCCGGGATGCAGACGCCGTCCGCGGTGATGATCAGCGACGGGTACATGTGGCACATCTTGAAGACGATGCCCATCAGCCACGCGGCCGAGATGCCGGCGACGACGATGCCGCGTCCGAAGTACAGCTTGTGCTTGATCGGGTGGATGATCTCGAAGTACCGTTCGATGGTCAAGGCGACGATGTTGAAGACGGACGACGTCATGAAGCCGAGCAGGAAGACGCGCGTCTTCCATAGGTAGCAGTCGAGCATGCCGCCGACGTTCAACTGGATCGTGTAGTCCGTGAAGGTCGTCATGTTCGTCAGTTGGAGGACGCTGACGAGCAGGTCGAGGGCGCACTGGCTGATGATGTAGTAGTTGGCCAGCCGGGTGCGCAGCGGGCGGTGACCGATAATGATGGCGCAGGCGAAGGAGTTGCCGATAACACCGACCAGTCCGATCACGATGTAGCTGATCGTCAGGAAATCCATGATCTGGGGACAGCTGCAGCGCGGCCGGGATATGATGATTCCGTGAGTGGTCGTATACTGCGGAGTTGTCGCTTACGTTTGTGGGGCGCGGTAGTGTAGTGGTGAAGGTCGCCGCCTTGCAACCAAAAGGTAGCAGGTTCGAATCCCACCCGCGGCGTAAGGACCTTGAGCAAGTTCTTCACTCACAATTGCTCGTTGCGCCTCGGCAAGTAAACTCCGAGACACCTCAGGGCTGTAGTCGGGACCGCTTCTGAGTAGTAGGGGACTTGAAGGGGCGGTATAGAAATGTGTGAATAAATAAATAAATAAATAAATAAATAAATAATGCTGGCGTCAATAACCGACCCTTATGCTGGCGTCACCACGTATCGTGACGTTGCCGTGAAAATTACCACTTATGCCGGCTTTAATAAATTGCTTGCGTTACCGCTTATAATGCTGGCGTTATAAATTAAGTTAGGCCTACCACTCAATAATGACACTTATGAGTGATTATCAAATTAAGTCTTACTACTAGTAGTAGTATGCTTGTGTTACCAAATTCCTCTGCTGGCGTTACTACGTGTAAATTACCACCTATGCTTGTGTTACCAAATTACCACTTATTCTGGTGTGAGGCCTATCATTTAGCCTACGTGTATGTAGGCCCATACGAGTAACCAAATTACCACATTGTGCTAGTGTTGCCAAATTATCCCTTATGCTTGTGTCACAAAATTACCACTTATGCCGGCGTTATCACTTAGACCATGCTGCTGTTACCAAATTACCACATATAAGTAATAATATTATGTTGGCGTTACCAACAAATTAAGCTTATTGAAATCGGGCTCATACCACCGTGCACGAACTTCGCTTTTGATAAATCCTCTGACAGATTGCATTACTCTCAACTGTCTATTAGTTTCTTTCTGTCGCGAATAGCATGCAGCTAAAGTCGACGCAGGCCTATATATTTCACTGTGTTGCACCGGGTTGTAAGAGGCCTACGTAGCGTGCGACGTTTCTATGCGCTCACGACGTCGTAGTATCGCCTATACTCGACCGTTGATCGTAATAAAGAATGCAGAAGAGTCGTAATTATAGAAAGTCCACAAGGCAATTATTATTTGTAAGGCGGCTGTTATAACCAACGCAGACGACATTGAATGGTCAATTGAATGACGCCTATAGCACGATGCCAGAGAGAGGCTGCTGCAGAGCTCAGCTTGTGGACAGAGGGACGAGATTGTAGGGCGAGGGCGAAAGGAGGGGCTAGAGAAGTTGAAGGAAGAAAGGAGGGACAGACGAGGAGGATGCAGAAATGAGAATGGAAGAAGAGGCTATAGATGATCGAGGGAATTGTGGGGGGACGAAAGGAGGGGCTGGTGCTTAAAGGATAGAGGATTCGAATTCTCCATCTGTCGTGCTAGATATCGACGCAGGTATTGATCTTCTGGTGCGTCGTTCTCGAACTGCTACTTCCCAACATTGTGCCTATGCATCTGTTGGTCCACTGCTGTGG